>JAWPHD010006613.1:0-142108 GCA_037043455.1 Cyrtodaria siliqua | reverse complement strand
AATTAGACGATAATTAATTTCTCTTCGTGTGAGTGATTCTCATACGGACTCTCACTGGAGTGCACGTGGCATGTAGAATGCCAGTTTTTGCCATTCAGCGTTGGATGACTGACCAGTTAACACTTTAAAATTTTAGATTCTTAGTAAATCTTGTTGCAGTAACTTACATATTATGGATTTGAAGACATTTCAGGATATTGGTGTTGTCCGGGTTGTATTGGTTCCATTGATTATTGAAACGTTTGTACTTTTGATAGTTAAAGATCAAGTCCGAGATCTTATCCTGAGTGATACCTTGAATAAAAATGTTATCGGATACATGTTTCCCATACGTGGGTTTTTCGCGGACGGCTTGGTATCACATTGATGGTGCTCTGTTTAAAGTACGACGTAGTTGGTGGAACTGGTGCAGTAAGGATGACATTGTATATCTTAGAAATGATAACATTTGTTTAATACAGTTTATGCTTAATTTATCACCATTGAAAGTTGCTTGTAATTCAGTCGAAGGAAAGTGTATTATATAAGGGAGAATGCTGGGTTGGTTGTATGCTAAAATAGTAGATATAAAATCTTATCTCCTTAGTTTATTCAGTAATCGGGAAGTATTGCGTTTGCTCCATATGTACTGTATAGTTCGCGTAAGCGATCTGAATTCAGTTTGACATATGTCATATGACAATAATAGATTGGCGCAAGTCTGTGATGAGAGATTGCTATATTTTAAAGGTGTAGTTTCTTGTGTATCGTATTATAAGTTGAAGTTGAAGTGTGTTATTATTAATTAATGTTAATGAGGTCAGTCAGTCGGTCGTCCAATGGCTTATACCAATAAATAATAAATATATATTTATAACGTATGTGTTGTTGTCGTGTTACTCCTATGAGAAGGGTGAGTGTTACGAAGAGAACTTATTTCAATCACTCTCGATGTCTTCCTGGGTAGAACCAGTACTAAGCAATGCAGATAAAGTGTCTTGCTCAGGGACACAACGCATATGGCAAAGGCGGGAATCGAACCCACGACTTTTGGATCATGGGTCCAACGCTCTACCACTAGACCACAGCGCTCCACAAAGCTTGAATTGATAATAACAATCCGGTAAAGTTTGGTCAAGATCGGATGTAAAATGAAGGCCCTATCATCTTAACGAGGCAAAATACAGCATTTTTAACTAAATCAAGGGCCATAACTCTGATTTTCCTGATCCAATTTGGCTGTTTTTCGAACTTGTCTAAGCTTTCGTTAATATTAATTAGTATGCTGGTAAAGTTTGGTGAAGATCGGATGAAAAACGAACGCACTATCATCTTAACAAGGCAAAATATAGCATTTTCAACTAAATCAAGGGCCATAACTCCCCTGTTATTGGTCCGATCTAGATGCTTTTCAAACTCCTGCGAGCTTTCATTGATATTAACAATCTGATGTAGTTCGGTAAAGATCGGATGAAAAATGAAGGTCCTGTCGTTTAAACGAGGCAAAATATAGAATTTTTTAACTAAATCAAGGGCCATAACTCTGCTTTTACTGGTCTGATCTAGCTTGTGTTCGAACTTGTCCAAGCTTTCATTGATATTAACAATCTGATAAAGTTTGGTAAAGTTCGGATGAAAAATGAATGCCCTATCGTCTTGAGGCAATATATAGCACTTTTAACTAAGGGCCATAACTCCGTTGTTACTCGTCCGATCCAGATGGTTTTCGAACTTGTCCGAGCTTTCATCGATAATAACAATCTCATAAAGTTTGGTAAAGATAGGATGAAAAATGAAGGCCCTATTGTCTTAACGAGGCAAAATATAGCATTTTTAACTAAATCAAGGGCCATAACTCCCGTTATTGGTCCGATTTACCTGGTTTTCGAACTTGTCCGAGCTTTCATCGATATTAACAAACTCATAAAGTTTGGTAAAGATCGGATGAAAAATGAAGGCCCTATCGTTTTAATGAGGCAAAATATATCATTTTTCAATAATTCAAGGGCACATAACTCTGGTGTTCCTAATCCGATATAGCTGGTTTTCGAACTTGTGCGAGCTTTCATTAATATTAACATCCTCATGAGCTTTGGTAAAGATCGGATGAAAAATAAAGGCCCTATCGTCTTAACGAGGCAAAATATATCATTTTTCAATAATTCAAGGGCACATAACTCTGGTGTTCCTGGTCCGATATAGCTGGTTTTCGAACTTGTCAGTGCTTTCATTGATATTAACAATCTGTTAAAGTTTGGTAAAGATCAGATGGAAAATGAAGGCCCTATCGTCTTAACGAGGTAAAAGTTTACGGACGGACAGACAGACGACGGCCGACGGACGACCTCGCCATCACATAAGCTCTGCTGGCCCTTGGCCAGTAGAGCTAAAAATAGTTTTTTTGTCTTCCAAAGATTAAACTGTAAACTAAGTTTGAAACATCTAGTGCAATAGTTTGTGAGAAAATGATGTAAATGTACTTAGTTATCTGCCCTTTGCTTGGAGGGTGAAGGTCACATCCACATTCCTATGTCTTATGTGATGTACTAACAAAGATACAACTAAAACCAAAGTCTGAAAGGTCTAGCGCTTACAGTTCTTGAAAAAGTGACCTAAATGCAAAACTTGAATGTAAAAATTATCACGTTATCACCCTTTGCTTCGCTTGAAGGTCACATCCGCATTACCTATGTCACGTTGCAATGTACTATCCAAGATACAGCTAGAACCAAAGTTTGAAAGGTCTATACAGATCGTGAGAAAGTGACCTAAGCGCAAAAGCTAAATATAAAACTTATTTATTGTTATCTGCCCTTGGAGAGTGAACGTCACAACCACATTTCCTGTGTCACATTGCAATGTACTGCCCATACAATTATAACAAAAGTTTGAAAGGTCTAGCGCATAGTTTGTGAAAAATGACCTAAATGCAAAAGTTGAATTTAAAAAAGTATTAAGTTATCTGCCCTCTCCTTGAAGGGTCAATGTCACATTCCCATTTGCTTTAAGTTGCGATGTACCACCCAATATACAAGCAAAGTTTGAAAGGTCCTAGACATATAGTTTGTGAGAAAGAAACGCCGCAGCCACAACCACATTTGCTCTCACCACTGAAAAAGCAATACCTCTGTCTCTTTGTTTTCTTCGAAAAGGTGAGACAAAAACTGAAATGGAACTATAAGCTGTATTTTAAAAACATGTCAAAAATATATTGAAAATTTGTATTTTTATTGCTAACTTGGAGTTGTATATTTTGTTTGTCTAGATATTGAGGTCTAAGTGGAAAACTATTGTTTTTTGTCACCAAATCCGATGAACGGTTTGTTACCCTTTAAAGCATCTTAAATAAGTCATCGATAGTTTGACTAACAATGGTAAAATAACCACAAGTTATCGCCCATAAGAATTGATACCATACTGCATTAAAAAAAACATAATTTTTTGTTTTGTTTTGTGCACTCTCCCTGTCCGTAGAAATAAAGTGAAAGGTTTGTTACCACACAAACTTAATTTGACATAAATCACACTGTACACGAGTCAAAATTCCTAAGTACCCACCTAAGAATAATTATGTCAATAATATTCTCATTGTTTTGTGTATTTAATGCTTGCCTATGATTAAAAATACAGTTGAACTGAAAAATAACGAGTTTAAATCATCTGCTCTGATTGCATGAACACATTTTAAAGCTTTCATTAGTCATTGTGTTTTCTTAGAAATAAACACGTTATATACGAGTACATAGCATTTAACCACTACAAATGCGTTTGCAAAAGAATTTTTCAAAGTGTTTAATGTTAATGCTTATTTACAGTTACTTGAATTTCAAATTATATTCAATTACTAGAAGGGTGTTCCATGGAACACTTGTGTCACTTGCCGTGTGCTTATTTCACCAAGTACAATCTAACTATAAAGTTTGAAGACACGGAGAGCAATCCTTCATGAATCACGGAGCAGTTTTTTTTTTTAATGTGTTATAAGAAAAGAGGCATAAATCTGCATTGGATAATTGACAAGGAAGAACAGTATAGAGTTTCATGACCATTGGTCAATATTTTGCCAAGTTATGAGCTAGGTTAGGTTTCAGGTTAAAGTTTGATGAAAAGGAGGCAAAAGTCTGCCAAAATGAAAGTCAGAGTAATTGGACACATGTCACGACATTCCTTCAGTTAGGATGAATATGTGTGTGAAGTTACATGAACATATGTCAAATACTTTTTAAGTTATGGCCAAGGTTAGGTTGAAGGTAAAAGTGTGACGGACGGACGACGACCGAGAAAGTGATCCCTAAGTGTCTGCCATGCTATGCAGGCGACAAAAAAGGGAGGTAATGTAGGATTATCCAAGTTTCATTATATTTTATTATAGATGAAAAATCTGCAATAAATGATTCAAGCTCTTATATCTTTAAGCAGAATTCGATTCATGTCTTGTGTTTTATCAGCACATTTCATGTTTTCATATAAAGGGATGGTAACTCTGTGTGGGTTAGCTTAAAATTTGGGAAGTATAGTATCCACACTTTTGAAAATGAAACATATTCATATTTTATGAATTTTGCCTCTCTATCATGTCACTGCATGGAGTTATAATTTACAGATAAAAATAGTTCATTTGTATTAGTCTGCGGTACCCTTTAAATGAAGAAATTAGAACTTTTCTTCATTTAAAGAGTACCGTAGAGAAAATTGTTTGGACAACTACATTTTTAAAATAATGGCTTATTTCGTTTTATTATTGCTAACGATGGTGTACTATAAGGAAGTGTTATTTTGAGTATCATGTAATTTGAACATTTTTGTGTTTATTTGTTTGTATTGTGTTTTATGTCATTTTCAACACATGTAAGGTTATATATGACAGTCAATCTTTTTTTGTGGTGGAGATAGACCATCCATTTTTCCTGGGTAGAACCAGTACTGTACACCTCCTGCCATCTGTAAGATTCATCACTTCCTTACAAGTCGAGCTCTCACTGGGATTCGAAGCCGCAGCTGTGAGAGGCAAGAAAGTTCAAATATTACTTGTATTTGCTTGCACTGATGTTATGGGGTAATAGTCTATACATATGAGTGCAGTTGTCGTGTTCTATGGCTATTTAATTTTTGAGATCATTTTCAAATACGGTATACCCTTATATTTTCATTCCGAATTGTAAAAGAAAACTGAACTTTTGTTCAGGCATAACTAGACCAGTTTTTGTCATACATACATACATAGAGGAATGATCGCAATACTAACAAATCAATAAAATTGCTTTCCTTATACATTATGTATTTTATTTATTTTTTTCATTTATTTTTTAAAATCTTCCATACGCAGGCAGCTACGCGCCTGGTGTTTAAAGTATGTATTAGCAAATGGTGCTCTTAAAATGGGGAAAAGTCTGTCACTTTCGTTAACAAACCTTTCATAGCATTTGTATTGACAACTATTTTACAAATGCTTTCTTATTTCCATTTCATCATTGTTCGTCAGTGGCTTTTGTTTAGGAAAAAAATGGTATTTTAATATATTACTTTAATAAAAAAATATTTACCCTCAAAAAAGAAGGAAAAGGTCATAGATGAAACCCATGTGTCCAAAAAGATGCACTACCCAAGACACAACTATGTGAACATAAAAATGGTTGTATTCCAAAGATTACTTTAAAGTTTTAACTAAGTTTGCGATATCTGTAGTTGAGAAAGTGACATGTACATAAGAATTACTAAGTTATTTGCCCTTTGCTTGGAGGGTGAAGGTCACTTCAACATCTACTATGTCACGTAGTGATGTACTACCCCAGATGCAAACTAAAACTGTAAGCCAGAGGCTAATAAATAACCCCCGCTGAAGGCTTTTACTATATGGGGAAGAACGTTAGCAGTCTTTGCTAACGATAAGAGCACAAATTTGGTGCAAATGATATCATAAATTAGGCATAAGGTAGAAGACAATTGTCATAAAGATTTTATAAATTAAGTCAACCATGTTTTTTTTTGTTTTTTTTAGCTGATAGTTAAAAGGTTATGTAGGTGATAAATATGGGGAAAAAAAAAGGAAGAATTGGGAAAATAATATGACTGCCTAACCTAAACTTTATAAATGTAATAATGAAGTCTTCTGTTAGAGGGTATGATCCTTTTGCAGGGGTATAATTATAAGTCAAATCAACAAGAAACATGGAAATTCCATGACATTTTTCTATTTTTAGTAACAGTGACCTTGAACTTGACCTCAGTGACCCCAAATGCAATCCTACCCTTCCTGTACATATAAGGTACCTACATAGCAAGTTTTGTTCCAATATCTCATTCCCAACTAAAGTTATCGAGAGTGACCTTGACCCTGACCCCAAATGCAATCCCAAGTTTCCTTTCTATATAAGCTACCTACCCTGCAAGTTTCATCACAATACCTCATTCCTAACAAAACTTGTTGAGCAGAAACCATTTTTCTATTTTTAGTAACAGTGACCTGGACCCCAGTGACCCCAAATACAATCCCAAGCCTTTCCATATAAGCTACCTACCATGCAAGTTTCATCGCAATACCTCATTCCGCATTCATATCACTAGACGGGTGTTCCGCAGAACCCGCGTTTCGCCTGTCAACGCTTTGTCAGTATAACAAGTTTTTATGGACCCAGATAAATTATCTTTAAAACTGGTATGAGTAAGTTTTCGTGAAGAAAAGAATTGAGTATTTAACCCATATAATGACCTTCAGTGTGACCTTGACCTTTATATTTTAGTATGGTCATGTCGATGTTGTCATGATGAATATATATTGAAAGTTTGATGAAGAAATGAGAAAGTCATAGCCAAGGTTTAAGTTTCGTGAAGAAGAAATAAGTATTTAACTCATATAATGACCTTCAGTGTGACCTTGATCTTTATATTTTAGTATGGTCATGTGAATGTTGTCATGATGAGTAAATATTGGAAGTTTTATGAAAAATTATCAAGAAATGAGAAACTTATAGCCAACGTAATGTTTTCATGATGGACTGACAGACTGATGGACTGACAGATTGAAGACAAAGTGATCAGTATGTATCGCATTTTCTTCAAAAAAGCGAAACAAAAAGTATTTGAGCAGATACCATTTTTTTACCTTGACCCCAGTGACCCCAAATGCAATCCCAAGCTTTCTATTCATATAAGCTACCTACCCTGCTAGTTTTATTGCAATACCTCTTTCCTAACAAAAGTTATAGAGCGGAAACTGTTTTTCTATTTTAGTAACAGTGACCTTGACCCCAGTGACCCCAAATGCAATCCCAAACTTCCTTTTCATATAAGCTACCTACCCCGCAAGTTTCATCGCAATACCTCATTCCTAACACTAGATGGGTGTTCCGCGGAACAAGTGTTGCCCGTCAGCGCTTTGTCAGTATAACAAGTTTTTTTGGACCCAGATAAATGACCTTGAAAACTGGCCATGACTAACTTTTAGTGAAGAAAAACAAGAGGCATAAGAGGGCCTGTGGATGCTCTACTGGTTAAAGATAACATTTATGTACAAGGGGCCATAACTGTGTCAAAAATCGTTCAACTGGAACATGGCGAGGATATATGTAACTAGGCTTGAAGTTTCGCTGAAATCCGGTCAGAGGTTCAGGAGAACTAGTTTGTACAAAGTTAGTATATTTTAAAACACCTTTAATGGGTCATAACTCTGCGAAAATTCATTCAACTGGAATACGGCAAAGAAATGCGCAATTAGGCTTGGTACTGATCATCCCTGCCAAGATTCGTTGAAATCTGGCCAGGGGATCAGGAGAATTAGACAAGGCTTGTGTATTAAAACCTTAAAAGGGCCAAAAACATTCAACCAGAACATGGCAATGACAGGGGCAATTAGGCTTGGTACTAATCATCCCCGCCAAGATTCGTTGAAATCCAGAAAGGAGTTCAGAAGAGATCCAGAAAGGAGTTCAGGCTTGATAATGATCATCCTTGTCAAGTTTCATAACGTGCATAGATTGTTAATATCTGGCCAGGGGTTCAGGAGAACTAGCCCGGAAAAAGAGGAGAACTAGCCCCAAAAAAGTTTGTGAATCAAAAAACTTTACCACAACTCTGCCAAAAATCTGTCAACCGAAATGCGACGATGAAATGCACAACTAGGCTTGGTGCTGATCATCCCTGCAAAGTTTCATTGAAATCTGGAAAGGGGTTCAGACAAAGTTTGTGTATTAAAACCTTTAAAGGGCCATAATTCTGCCAAAAATCATTCAACCAGAACACAACAATGATTTGCACAACTAGACATGGAATTGATCATCCCTAACAACTAGACATGGAATTGATCATCCCTAACAACTAGACATGGAATTGATCATCCCTAACAACTAGACATGGAATTGATCATCCCTAACAACTAGACATGGAATTGAAAGTTTCATTTCATCCGGCCTGGGGTTCAGGAGAACTAGTCAGAACAAAGTTTGTGTATTAAAACCTTTAAAGGGCTACAACTCCGCTAAAATCATTCAACTGGAACACAGTGACTATGTACAACTAGGCTTGGTACTGATCATCCCTGCAAAGTTTCAATGAAATCCAGCCAAACGAAGGCCCTTTCGTCTTAATGAGGCCAAGATATAGCATATTTCAGAAAATGAACGGCCATGACTCTGATATAAATGGTCCAATCTAACGAATTAACGAGGCAAAATATAGCATTTTTAACTAAATCAAGGGCCATAACTCCACTGTTACTGGTCCGATCTGGCTGGTTTTCGAACATGTCCGAGCTGTCATTGATATTAACAATCTGGTAAAGTTTCGTAAAGATCGCATGAAAATGAATGCCCTATCATCTTAACGAGGCAAAATATAGCATTTTCAACTAAATCAAGGGCCGTAACTCCACTGTTACTGGTCTGATCTGGCTGGTTTTTTAACTTGTCCCGAGCCGTCATTGATATAAACAATCTGGTAAAGTTTTGTAAAGATCGGATGAAAGATGAAGGCCCTATCGAATTAACGAGGCAAAATATAGCATTTTTAACTAAATCAAGGGCCATAACTCAACTGTTACTGGTCCGATCTGGCTGGTTTTCAAATCTATTCGAGCATTCATTGATATTACCAATCTGATCAAGTTTGGTAAAGATCGGATGAAAAATGAAGGCCCTATCGTCTTGACGAGGCAAAATATAGCATTTTTAACTAAATCAAGGGCCATAACTCTGCTGTTACTGGTCCATCTGGCTGGTTTTCGAACTTGCCCAAGCTATCATTGACATTAACGATTTAGTAAAGATCAGATAAACAAGAGGCCCAAGAGGGCCTGTGGACGCTCTACTGGCTAACATGGTTCTTATAACATCAATGAAGCGAGTGACTGCCATTTACGGTTTTTTGAAAGTTTTGGGCAAAAAACAGCTTTTAAACTAAATAAGGGCCATAACTAAAAAATCTGGTAAAGTTTGGTAAAGATCAGATGAAAAATGAAGGCCCCACTGTATTAATGAGGCAAAATATAGCATTTTTAACTAAATCAAGAGCCATAACTCTTCTGTTACTGGTCCGACTGGTCCAACATAGAGCTAAAAAAAAAAAAGAAAAAAAAAAAGTTAATAATAAAAAAATAGTCATTAATAAAAAAATAACAAGAGGTCAATGACCTTGAAGCTCTACTGATAGATTTTGATAGCTAGGTCAGCATTCCTCTGAAGTTTCATAAAAACTGTCAAGTAGTTTCAGAGGAGTAGTCGCTACAAGTTTTCATTATATAACTCTAGGTAAACAAAGATGGCCACTGGCAGCCATGTTTAATGTTGAATCAAAATAATTTTCGACAAGGATCAATATCTTATCATGCTGATCATTTCAGAAAAAGTCCCATATCAATATCACTTATAGTTTTCAAGAAGTAGACCCTACAAACTTGTTTTTAAAAATCTATGTTTAGCCGTGGTGGCCATCTTGAATTTCCGGCCGACCTGAAATTGTGCTAGGATCAACTAGACATCAAGAGCAACATTCCTGTGAAGTTTCATGAAAATCCGTCTAGTAGTTTCAGAGGAGTAGTAACTACAAATTTTACTATACAAACTCTATGTAAACAAATATGGCCACTGTTGCCCAGGTTTAATTTTGATTCAAAATAATTTTCGACAAGGATCAACATCATGTCATGCTGAACATTTTAGAAAAAGTCCCATATCAATATCACTCACAGTTTTCAAGAAGAAGTTGCTACAAACTTTTTTTAAAAATCTGTTTTTAGCCATGGCGGCCATCTTGAATTTCCAGCCGACCTAAAAAAATTCTGGGATCAATTAGACATCAAGAGCAACATTCCTGTGAAGTTTCATAAAGTAGTTTCAGAGGAGTAGTCGCTACAAGTTTTTAGTATATAAATCTTTGTAAACAAAGACGGCCGCTAGCGGCCATGTTTAAAGTTGCATCGAAATAAATTTCGACAAGGATCAACATCATGTCATGCTGATCATTTTAGAAAATGTCCCATATCAATATCACTTACAGTTTCCAAGAAGTAGTCGCTACAAATTTATTTATTTTAAATCTATATTTAGCCGTGGCGGCCATTTTGAATTTTCGACCAGCCTTAATTTTTTTTAGGATCAACTAGACATCAAGAGCAACATTCCTGTGAAGTTTTATGAACATCCGTCACGTAGTTTCAGAGGAGTAGTCGCTATAAGTTTTTACTATATAACTCTATGTAAACAAAGATGGCCACTGGCAGCCATGTTTAACGTTGAATCAAAATAATTTCGACTCAGATCAACATCATGTCATGCTGATCATTTTAGAAAAAGTCCCATATCAATATCACTTATAGTTATCAAGAAGTAGTCGCTACAAACTTGTTTTTTAAGAATCTATTTGTAGCTGTGGCAGCCATCTTGAATTTCTGGTCGATCTGAAATTTTGCTAGGATCAATTACACATCAAGAGCAACCTTCTTGTAAAGTTTCATGAAAATCCGCCACATAGTTTCAGAGGTGTAGTCGCTACAAGTTTTTACTATATAACTCCATGTAAACAAAGATGGCCGCTGGCAGCCATGTTTAATGTCGAATCAAAACGATTTTTGACAAGGACCAACATCATGTCATGCTGATCATTTTAGAAAAAGTCCCATATCAATATCACTTATAGTTTTCAAGAAGTAGTCGCTACAAACTTATTTTTTGAAAATCTATTTTTAGCTGTGGCAGCCATCTTGAATTTCTGGTCGATCTGAAATTTTGCTAGGATCAATATCACATCCAGAGCAACATTCATGTAAAGATTCATGAAAATCCGCCAAGTAGTTTCAGAGGAGTAGTCGATACAAGTTTTTACTATGTAACTCTTATGTAAACAAAGATGGACGCTGGCAGCCGTGTTTAACGTCGCATCAATACGATTTTTGACAAGGACCAACATCATGTCATGCTGATCATTTTAGAAAATGTCCCATATCAATATCACTTATAGTTTTCAAGAAGTAGTCGCTACAAACTTGTATTTTAAAAATCTATTTTTAGCTTTGGTGGCCATCTTGGATTTCATATCAACATGAATTTTTGCTAGGATCAACTGACTTCATGGGCAACATTTCTGTAAAGTTTCATGAATATCTATCCAGTAGTTTCAGAGGAGTAGTCGCTACAAATAAAACTTTACGGACAGAAAGACAGTCGGACGGACGGACAGACGGACGGACGCCATACCACGGCATAAGCTCTGCTGATCTCTGATCAGTCAAGCTAAAAAAAAAAAAGAAAAAAAAAAGAGAATATTGTAACAAGAGGTCGATGATATTGAAGCTCTACTGATAGGTTTTTGATAGGTAGATCAGCATTCCTGTAAAGTTTCTTGAAAACCCTCAAGTAGTTTCAGAGGAGTAGTTGCTACAAGTTTTCATTATACAACTCTATGTAATCAAAGATGGCTGCTGGCGGCCATGTTTAACGTCAAATCAAAATATTTTTTGACAAGGATCAACAACATGTCATACTGATCATTTTAGAAAAAGTCCCATATTAATATCACTTATAGTTTTCAAGAAGTAGTCGCTACAAACTTGTATTCTGAAAATCTATTTTTAGCCATGGCGGCCATCTTGAATTTTCGGCCGACCCGAAATTTTGCTACGATCAATTAGACATCAAGAGCAACATTCCTGTGAAGTTTAATGAAAATCTGTCAAGTAATTACAGAGGAGTAGTCGCTACAAGTTTTTACTAGATAACCCTATGTAAACAAAGATGGCCGCTGACAGCCATGTTTAACACCGAATCAAAATGATTTTCGACAAGGACCAACTTGTCATGCTGATTATTATAGAAAAAGTCCCATATCAATATCACTTATAGTTTTCAAGAATTACTTGCTACAAACTTGTTTTTTGTGTAGTCGCTACAAGTTTTTACTAAATAACTCTATGTAAACAAAGATGGCCGCTGGTAGCCATGTTTAACGTCGAATCAAAACGATTTTCGACAAGGACCAACATCATGTCATGCTGATCATTTTAGAAAAAGTCCCATATCAATATCAGTTAGAGTTTTCAAGAAGTAGTCGCTACAAACGTGCTTTTAAAAATCTATTTTTAGATTTGGCGGCCATCTTGGATTTCACATCAACATGAATTTTTGCTAGGATCAACAAGACTTCATGGGCAACATTTCTGTAAAGTTTCATGAAAATCCATTCAGTAGTTTCAGAGGAGTAGTCGCTACAAAAAATGTTTACGGACGGACAGACAGACAGACGACGGACTACGGACACCCCACCACAGTATAAGCTCTGCTGATCTCTGATCAGTAGAGCTAAAAAAAGATAGTCATAAAATCTTGTAAAGTTTGGCAAAGATCAGATGCAAAATGAAGGCCCTATCGTATGACGAGCAAATTATAGCATTTTTAACAAAATCAAGGGCCATAACTCCGCTGTTACTAGTCCGATCTGGCTGGTTTTCGAACCTGACCGAGCTTTCATTAACATTAACAATCTAATAAAGGTTGGTAAAGATCAGATGAAAAATGAAGGCCCTATCGTCTTAACGAGGCAAAATATAGCATTTGTAACTAAATCAAGGGCCATAACTCCGCTGTTGCTGATCCGATCTAGCTGGTTTTCAAACTTGTTCGAGCTTTCATTGACATTAATAATCTGATAAAGTTTGGTAAAGCTTGGATGAAAAATGAAGGCCCTATCGTCTTAATGAGGCAAAATATAGCATTTTTAACTAAATCAAGGGCCATAACTCTGCTGTTACTGGTCCAATATGGCTGGTTTTTGAACTTGTCCAAGCTTTCATTGACGATAACAATCTGATCAAGTTCGATAAAGTTCGGATGAATAATAAAGCCCCTATTGTCTTAACAAAACAAAATATAGCATTTTTAACTAAATCAAGGACCATAACTCCGCTGTTACTGGTCAGATATGGCTGGTTTTCGAAAATTGTCAAGCTTCCATTGTTATTAACAATCTGGTAAAGTTTGGTAAAGATAGGATGAAGAATGAAGGCCCTATTGTCTTAACGAGGCAAAATATAGCAATATAGCATTTTTAACTAAGTCAAGGGCCATAACTCCGCTGTTACTGGTCCGATCTAGCTGGTTTTCGAACTTGTCGAAGCTATCATTGATATTAACAATCTTTTAAAGTTTGGTAAAGATCAGATGGAAAATGAAGGCCTTATCGTCTTAACGAGGCAAAATATAGCATTTTTAACTAAATCAAGGGCAACATACACTCAAGTGATATGAAAACGCAACACGGGAATTTCCGCTATATATTGTATATACTGCACACTTAATTGCACATAATATTCCAAAGAAATCCCAAGATGTTTTTTAAAAAGAAAGTTGCAGTTAACTAGAGAAAGGACACAACTGTGATGTTGTAGATGTTTTAATCACACTACACTTTGTAACAAGAACTTCATAAATGTTGAAGTAGCTCTTTGAAAAATTGAGCTAGTTCAGTACTGTATTTAATGTAAATAGTTTGCAAAATGTTGCATCCTAAGTTTGCTCACATGATTGAGCCAAACGCGTACTCTGTGAATAATGAAACATTGAAGGAATACTATTTGCTGTATTATTTGTTGTTTTAGTATTTTTTCCAAAAGGAAAGGTCTTACGTAGCCATGTACCATTCGATTAAAAGCAGCATATTGTACATACAATATATAGCGGAAATTCCCGTGTTGCGTTTTCATATCACTTGAGTGTATATCTATAAGAATTTATAAGAATTGACTAAAACAACACAGAAATATGTAAAAAAAAAAAAATAATGAGTTCTGAGTGGGGTGGGTGGGAGGAGGGGGAGTGGGGCAACATATATGTATAAGAAGCTATGTGTAAGAATTGACTAAAACAACACAGAAATATGTAAAAAAAAAAAAAAAAAAAAAATTGTGGAGGGGTGGGGGTGGAGGGAGTGGGGGCCTGGGGTAGAGGAGGGAGCCCATGCCCCAATTATGTGAAGTATGAATAAGATGCATAATGCTATAAGAAATCCCAAACCAAAATTATAGATATATACATGCTTACATGCAAACCTACGAGGGGCGTACATTATATAATGCAACTATGTCCTAAAATTCAATTATGGTCCATTGTTGTAGTAACTGACACGGATTATGTTAGAATGAACTTTCCCCCATTAATTTATCAAGTTTCAGACACTTTCATCCAATAAAATTTAAGACATGTAAATGATACTGAACACGCCAAAAACGGAAAAAACAATTTTGACTAAAAATCTGATTACTACTGCCAATACAGACTTTTTTTGCCTAAACAACAAACTTTCATATCTTCCATATGAAAATGTTAGTAGTTTTTATTTGTAATGTGTTTATTTTGGGGTTTATTGCTCCTTAAATGTTGTCAGTGGGACAAAATATAGCTTAAATTTTATGCTAAAATGCGAAGAGCAACTTCAGGCTTTAATATTTTTGGAGCTAATTGTTGATTTTATATTCCCTTCAATTCGTTACCTATATATTTAAAACCGTTTTCCGTCTTCAAACTGAAACTGACTATTATTTTTATTGGAGTTTTATATTTTCAGGACTTTTATGTTTCCAAGAAAACGGCATTTCTTGCCTTGGACTATATCGATGTTTTATATATTTTGATGTTTTGTATTGAAAACATTGTGTCGTAATATTTACTCATATTTCTAGTTACAACAAAAGTTTGAATAAATTACTTTTCTGCAAAATGCATTTTTTTATGAATCCAACATTACAACCTATGCAAATTCATTAAACTTTAAGGCAGTGTATATGAATATGTCCCAAACAAACAGTCGTCATAGACCTATATCTTCACAGATTTTAATAAATTTTTCAGGAAGTGTCACTAAAGGTTCATTCTATAAGATCATTTTCAAATTTCGTGTGTAAACCTCACCCAACGTTAATAAGACGGCTAGTTACATTACATATTGAACGCTCCTCGTAGATCTGCCTTTATTGCACATTTTATGGGCCATCACAATTTGGGTTTCATGGGAGCCCAAAATTTGCAGAAGACAAAATTACTTATCCAACCCTTTACAACGTACTATAAGGTAACCAATTCCCAAATTTAGTTCAGCTAGATTAAAAGCAGTAAACACAGCTTACATGCAAAATTTGATGTGAAACAGACACATTTTAAGGGCTATCAGAATTTGGGTTCCATGGGAGCCCAGGGGTTAACGAACCAAAATTACTTAATCAGCCACTTAAGATCATGCTATAAGGAAGCCCATGGCCACACTTGGTTGTGCTAGGGTAAGAAATGTAAGAGATATAGACTTGTAAACACAGCTTACACGCAAAATTTGATGTGAAATGGGACGCATTTTATGAGCTATCATAATTTGGGTTCCATGGGAGCCCATGGGTTACACGAACCAAAATTGCTTAAGCAGCCCTTAAGATAATGCTATAAGGAGCCCATGGCCAAATTTGGTTGTGCTAGGATAAGAAATGTAAGAGTATACTTGTAAACACAGCTTACACGCAAACCTTGATGTGGGACGCCGACGCTGGGGTGATTACATAAGCTCTCTTATTCTTCAAACAGTCGAACCAATAAAACAAAAGGACGCGATAAAAAGGCACCATACTATATGCAGAAGTCTTTCAATAAGTCTGGACAAAGTTTGTATATTAAAACCTTTAAAGAGCCACAACTCTGCCAAAAATCATTGGACCAGAACAAACACGACGACGATATATGCAGCTAGGCTGTGATTATTCCTACCAAGCTTCAGGTTGAAATACAGGAAGGGGTTCAATCATATGACCAAAACAAGGCAATGATATATACAACTAGACTTGGCCAAGTTTGGTAAAGATTGCATGAAAATTGAAGGCCCTATTGTGTCAACGAGGTAAGAGTTAATGGCCGGCCAATAAAGCTAAAAATGGTGCTAGATTGTCAACATAGAAAAGTTGATGACGGAAAACAAACCTAATGGCAGAGGTAAAAACAACAACAAAAAAACACTGCCCAAATAGTATTGTTTTATATTATATTTCTTGTTAAGTATTATCTGGAAATTAATTGCTATGTATGTGTGTGTCTGTCATTTTCATAAATTGAGACATTACCTTAACATGTAATGGTAATCCAATCCCAACAGAAGCAGCAGCAACATCAGCAGAAGTACCAGCACAGCCATACAACCGTCGCAACTACCATATGTACTGTCAAAGCATCTGTCAAATATTGGAAGAATTTATTTTACATCTGAACATGACACTTCAACAAATTTATACCAAACAACAGGAATATAGTGTTAATATTGTCGTACATCAGAGTGAAAAACATTTAACAGTCAAGATTTTCGTTAAATCCACTTCTCAGACACCAAAACTGTAGAGCTTTCAAACTTCACACATGTTTGCATTTACATGACAGCAGTCTGTTCCTACCAAATGTAGGTCAATATGATTATGAATAACATTCACCTACTTTTTGCAAGTTTTACATTCAACTTTGTTCTTTAGTCCATCTCTTTCATCCATCAGTAGGTCAATATGACTGTCCTTGACCTACTTTGTTCATTCGTCACTCTCCCATGGATACAACTTCATAACTTTTGTAAACATCTTACATACATCTGAATGACATTCACCTAATTTTACTTTACACACTCCCTTTATTTAAGTTTTGCATTGAAGTTTTTGTTACTCAATTACCCAAGTTTCAAACTCCACAGCCTTTTTTAAATAGAGGATCTAACATGAGTGCCTGTTTAATATTTAATTTATTAAACGAGTTGGATAAAATTAACTGATGCCTATAAAGCCTTATAATGAACATTTAATATTGTAGCTGCTTGCATATAATGTTGTCGTATGACGACAATGTATGTTTGTTTGTATTCTGACATTGTATGTTGACTCGGTCTTCTCCATATGACACCGAACAACAGTATTTTAAACGGTTATCGACGAGGTAATTCCGATGCACACTGAGCTGAACATGAAAGACTAAACGATGATTCAGCATTCATTTGCATATTTATTTTACTGGTGTATATGATAAATACATCATGGCTTTATTACACTCCCACTGCAAGTTAAAATAATGGGATAAACTAAATTCACACACATAGATCTACATAAGTGTAATTATAGGTAACTGAAATTACTTACCTTTAACTATTAGAGACTAAACAAGTTGTTTACTCAGTTTTCAAAGCAAATGATAACACTTAAGCAGGTCATTTGGTTCTATGACCACATTTTCTAGTTTATGCATATTTCAACACAATGTATGTCCCTTGGACAGTGCCTGATTTTTTTTTTGAAATATGACCGTCTCTAATATTATTCAAAACTAGACTGAAGGTGATCAGTAATATTTTTCAACATTAAAATCAAGAGCTGTCGGAAAACAACACATTCAACTTTTCGAAGCCTTGTCTATTTGTTGGGCAACTAAGTTGAAAAAGGGGCATAATTCTGTAAAATATATAACAAAGTTATAGCACTTGTTTGTACGAGTTCCTCTTGTGATACTGAATAATGTAATGTTTCTGTCAAGGAGTTTCTGAGATATCTATTTATACCGAATACATACATGGTTTTCTTGAGTTCTGCCAGGCGGTTTCAGAGCTTACCGAAAGTTAACCAAAAAACTGATTAAGTACAAAAAGTGGCATAATTTGCCAAAATAGGTTGCAGAGTTATTTCACTTGTGCGTGGCATGTTATCTATTAATACTGTCAACACATACGTAAAGTTTTATTGAGTTCTGCCAGGCGGTTTCTGAGATATAAGCTTACAAAAAAATGTTAACCAAGAAACGATGTACAAAAAGGGGCATTACTAGTAGAATAGCTTGCCTTTTCTGCAAAAAGTCAAAACATTGGGATATATTGTGTGTGTACTAGTTATTGAATTATTGGACTAGATTCATAGTTTCGACTTGTGTAATTGCTAATCGTTATTTTTAAAATGTTATTTTTTAAAAGAAAGTCTCTAGTGCAGAAGACAGGATTTAGATTAAATAAATCGGAACTAAGTATTAATGTGGGATACGTCGGAGCGTTTATAATAGACCACGCCCGTTTATGAGGGACAGTCAGTAATTCCTGTGCATACAAGTATTTTGTGGAAAGGTATCATAACAGTTACCATGGTTACTAGAATATTAAATTTTACGTATAAATTTGCAAATTATTAAAACACAATGCAAGCAAAGGTAAGGTGCTCATATCACAAGTGGTTGACTGTCCCTCGTTCAATGTATTTATACTTAGGCAAGTCGAAAGATAGGTTCCATACAAGCCTGAGTGATTTGCTAGAACAATTAATGTCATTGTTTGAAACACGTTACTTTTGTTAATTACTGCTGACAATTTTCGTTGTTTATTAAAACAAGAAGGCAAATTTCACACTGAATTTAACTCACCTGATGACTTTGTCCATTATAGACACTTGCAAAAATAACAAAAATGGGTAAGATAAAAAACAGGTTTGGTAATTTAAGAGAATTTTTTTCAATTTTGCAAAGTTAACAGAAGTACGGACTATGAACAAAAAATGGTCATATTAGCTGTCTTTGAGCCTTTGGTCAAGATGAGCTTAAAATATTGCTGTTAAAGTTCTCCGACCATGTTTAGTTTCATGAACATGTTTATGTTTATTTAAATTGAAATCAATACACAACAATAGATATTTACAATTCACACATTGCAATATCTGTGAAAAGCGAGAATAAGATTTTATTTGATGACTTAGAAAACTTTGAACAGGTAAATTAATCCAAAGGTAAATGTATTTATCAATTATCTGGCAATAGTTGTGCAGCTATTCAATTCAGATTTACCTCATTTCCCTGTGCAGTCACACAGTGGTAAAAGTAGTATCTACGTCATGCAAATAATACTTTTTACATACAACTTAGTAGTGAATTTAAATATATGTGTCTCTCAGGTACTTCAAGAAATGTTCATATGTTTAAGAGTTAAATTTATTAATTGATAATATTACAAAAAGGGTTGGCCATTCATCTTTAACATGACACATGTGCATTAGGTATAAACTTACGCCATCAGCATCAATCGCTAGAACTGTAACCTAAACGGGAGTGTCAATCTCCGAGACCTTGCAGTGTATACAGATTCAGTAAACATTAGTCAGTTCTGGTTACGCAAGATGATGACATTGGCCGTTGCAGTCTGGGTAATGGTTTCTGTATGTGTGGCAATTATGACCATCTGAAATATCATTAGTACTTCATGTTCATTTTACAGTAGTCAATCTTCCTTCACTTATACTGACCTCGGGGAAAATTCTATCCATGTGTTGGTCATAAAATAAAGTGCTGATAAAATGTCTAGATTTATTCACAGATACTTAAAATACCCGTAACTGAATATATGTGTAAAATAAATTGAGAATTGGTAACTCATAGTCTGATGCTTCGGCAACGATAAAATAGGCTGATTTTTGCCTGGCCAGTTTAGCGTTTATATTGTAGTAGTGGAGTTCAGATTCGCAACATATGTGAGTTACCTTATCGTTAGTGAATCTATTACTCGGAGTACCAAATAACTTCACAACTAAGGTTAACTTCACTGGACTGAACAAAGCTTCCATTGACTATATAAAAAACAAAAACAATAATTTGTGTTCAGCAAGTTTTATGTTCTAATGATAACCTTAAAATTTCAATTTACCTCTTAACGTGATCTTCTTAAAGGATACGTTCCCAGATCAGTCTGTATCACAATATTGCCATCAGTCAAATTTCTGAAGACGGAGTTGGCTTCAGAATCTTCCCTTAGTCTGTATTGAATGCTGGCCTCAATAATATAGAATGCTGAAAAAAACAAAAATAAAATTCCCCCATGTTTATATTAAAAAGTATGCAACAATCTACGATGGCTGTTCAAATAAAACGTGGACTTTTTCGATATTGCATTCATTGAAAGAAACCTTTAAGATTCACATATACAAGTCCAGTAATCGACGTCATCAGCAGGTGCACGATATGATCATCTGTAACAAAGATTTGTCTCGACTCGGTAAGTAGACACACACATTTCACCTCTAATTCTCAGTCCATAAAGATATAATTATGCCTAAGGTATCGCAATCAATGGTAAAAAGACTCGGTTAATATTCACTTCTGCTAATACTTAGCAAATTAAGAGCAGAATCAAAGAAAGTTAAAAATGAAAAACTTCGCTGAGAATCATCTTGCTAAAATAACTTTCTTTGATTCTGCTCTCAATTCGCAATTCTGCGCGCGACACCTCGTCATCCCAACTCTGGCCTAATGACTATGCTATTTGTTTTCTAAATACTTTGAATATTTATTCTAAACTCGATCAAATTCATGATCTCACTCCGAAGCTGTGATATACTTTTCCAACCATTACGTGGTCCGAGTATTAACTTTCATACCCCATCCAAACCCTTCCCCAAGAAGTGAAAACGTGGTTGGCTTAGCATATTGTAAAATTAAAACATTAAATAGGTAATTTTAGACAGATTTTTGCATTATTTCAGTAAAAAATGTTTTTAAACACATTTCATTGTCGAAATATCAGTTATACAATCCTGCTAATTTAAGCTTTCCCATCACTTAATGGACCACGTGATGAATGCTGTAAAATATTTATTTAATGCAAACCATAAATAATTCAATAATGTAATTAAACAGCAATTAAGTTTACTTTTTATAACATGTTTCATCAATTATAATGTTAGGTTAATGTTGGTTTTCAAGGTGATGTCATAACATACGCACGACGTGCTCCGTGGCGACTACAGTTGGGGTTGTAAAAGGTCATATTTCTTGAAATCTGTTTCAAATAATTATTTATTACGTAACTGTCATAAATTTACATTAAACTATGAATGACGTAACTTTAGTATCACACAAAAAAGTTGTATCGTCACTAGTGACGATATAACTTTTTTTATATCATCACTTCTGATTCACTAGTGATGATATAACTTTGCCGAAACTAATTTCTTCACATATTTGTTAAACAAGAGGTCAATGACCTTGAAGCTCTACTGACTGATTTTGATTTCAGGAAGTAGTCACTACATACTTGTTTTTTGAAAATCTATTTTTAGCCGTGGCGGCCATCTTGAATTTCCGGCCGACCTGAAATTTTGCTAGGATCAATTAGACATCAAGCGCAACATTCCTGCGAAGTTTCATGAAAATCCGTCAAGTAGTTTCAGAGGAGTAGTCGCTACAAGTTTTCATTATATAACTCTATGTAAACAAAGATGGCCGCTGGCAGCCATGTTTAACGTCGAATCAAAACAATTTTTGAGAAGGACCAACATCATGTCATACTGATCATTTTAGAAAAAGTCCCATATCAATATCACTTATAGTTTTCAAGAAGTAGTCGCTACAAACTTGTATTTTAAAAATCTATTTTTAGCTTTGGCGGCCATCTTGGATTTCACATCAACATGAATTTTTGCTAGGATCAACTAGACTTCATGGGCAACATTTCTGTAAAGTTTCATGAATATCCATCCTGTAGTTTCAGAGGAGTAGTCGCTACAAATAAAAGTTTACGGACGGACAGACGGACAGACAGACGGACGCCGCACCACGGCATAAGCTCTTCTGATCTCTGATCAGTAGAGCTAAAAACACACTGGTTTAAAGTTAAAATATTTTTTAATTTCTTCTTTTACTTAAATTTATAAAAATAAACAGTATAATTAACAAAATAAATTTGATACTGAATTAATGTCACTCGAGGAATAAAGTGGTAATTTGGATAAAAAAAACTCGTTCTTCCAACTCGGATAAAAAAAACTCGTTCTTCGAACTCGTTCCTTTTAACCAAATTACCACTTTTTTCCCTCGAGACATAAATTCAGTATCAAATTTAGCTATTAATTATTTTCTATATAATATTTACTGATATGAATGTGAAAACGTAGACCTTTATTGCCATCTAATTAATTTACTTTATTTATAAAAGTGTATGAACTATTTTTTATAATGTCCACGTAATATTTGAACGGCCCTCGTACATATTCTAAAGTAATTCTGTTTTCATGCTTTGCAATCTCTTTTTTTCTAAATAAAAATGCAGGTTTTGATATTGATAGGAAGTTGGGTGAAAAGTCTCGCGGTTTAATATTGTGATGCAACTGATATCAAAGTAAATCAAATATAAAACAAAAATCACCGATTGTCGGTGAAGATCTCGACTTTCAAGACCTTGTTTATTTATTGGGAAACTATGTTGAAAGGCATAATTTTGCTTAATTGCTTAATTGCAGAACAGAATTACTGCACTGTAAGAATAAAAGGGGCCATAATTTTGTTAAAATAAAAGCATGAGTTACAGAACCTGGCTGTATGATGTTGTCTAATGATGCGAATATATGTGTGAAGTTTCAATCCATTATAGTAGAGCAAATTTCAGGTGTGTTTTGGGAGGTAGTCGGACCCATGGTATAACAAGCACTGTCATATACCAAAATGTTCAGCATAGTTTGAAGTTTTTGGGACTACTGGCATAAATTTGAAGTTTTTGGTACCAGCTCCCCAATTCAAGATGGCTTCCATGATGGCGGCTTGTTTTAGAAAACCTGATATAAACAAGAAATCCGTGGATTCACATGTCTCGCCTAACGGGGGCTGGACTTAAAAATAAAAAGGTCAATTATGCTTAAATGAAAGTTTGTAAACATTTTAGTAACTAAAATAATCGAGTTTGCCGTTTGCTGAGATGACATTTAAGTGCATTTTTTTTTAAAAACAAAATGCCATTCTATTAAAAAAATCAACAGCTCCAAAAAGTAGGTCAAGGGGGTGGTTCATAATATTAACATTCTAAACAAATATGGTAGAGATCATATAACAAATGAAGTAACTACAGATTTGACAAAGGAAAATACAATATAGCATTTTTCAACAAATCAAGGGCCATAACCTGTCATTACTAACTAGATCTAGCTGCTTTCATTAGACATCATACTGAGGCTTCCTATCAAATTTTGTAGAAATCCAATAAGCTATTTAGGAGGAGTAGCGCCGACAAGAAATTTAAAGTAAAAATGTCAAAGTGACATAACTCCGTCATAAATCAGCAAACTGGAAAAAAAGCACGATATGCACAACTAGACATCTTACTGATGCTTCCTGCCAAGTTTCGTCGAAATCCAACAAGGCGTTTAGGAGGAGTAGCGCCGACAAGAATTTTAAAAAACAAAAAGGCAAGGGGCCGTAACTCCATCAAAAATCAATGAACCGGAAAAAAAATGCAATAGGCACAGCAATGCTTCCTGCTAATACGGCATTAACACCAAAAAATTATTAAAACAAAAAAATAATGAAATAAGATCTATCTATTAAAAAAATTAATATATATATATATATATATATATATACTAATAATAAAAAAAAAGGCAAAACATCTGGTAAAGTTTGGTAAGGATCAGATGAAAAATTAAAGCCCTATCATATTAACGAGGCAAAATATAGCATTTTTAACTAAATCAAGGGCCATAACTCCACTGTTATTAGTCAGATATGGCTGGTTTTCGAAATTGTGCGAGCTTTCATTGATATTAACAATCTGGTAAAGTTTCGTAAAGATCAGATGAAAAAAGAAGGCCTTTGGCCAGTAGAGCTAAAAATCATCAGCTCCAAAAAGTAGGTCAAGGTCATAGATGAAATCCAGGCATCCAAAAAAAAAGATGCACTACCGAAGACACAACTGTGTCAAAATAGAATATGTTTTCTTCCAAAGATTAAGCTATAAATTAGGTTTAAAACATCTAGTGCATAATTCTAGTTCATGAGAAAGTGATGTAAATGTTACAATTAAAGTTATCTGCCCTTTGCTTGGATGGTCAAGGTCACATCCACATTTGCTTTGTCACGTTGCAATGTACCACTCAAGATACAACTATAAGCAGTTTTAAAGGTCTAGTGCATACAGTTAATTATGTAGATATAAGGGTGTATGTCGTTTGAAAGCTGTGTGGCTTTAGATGTCTCATTAATGGACATAATATAAAACTTGAATGTAAAACGGTAATGTAAATTAACAAAGTTATTTTTTTTAGGTCAAGGTCTTGATACTGACCTGTTTTTAGGTAAGAACATGTTGATGTCATACAGATGTGTGTATGAAATTCAAAAGCTGTATGACTTCTGGTATCAGAGTAATGGACATAATAAACAAGAAATCCGCGGATTAACACGTCTCGCCTAATGGAGGCGGGACTTAAAAATAAAAAGGTCAATGATGCTTAAATGAAAGTTTGTAAACATTTTTGTAACTAAAAACAATGGAGTTTACAGTTTGCTGAGATGACATTTAAGTGCATTTGTTTAAAAACAAAATGCCATTCTATTAAAAAAAATCAACAGCTCCGAAAAGTAGGTCAAGGCCATAGATGAAATCCATGCGTCCAAAAAGATGCACTACCCAAGACACAACTACGTCAAAATAGAATATTTTATCTTCCAAAGATTAAGCTATAAATTAAGTTTAAAACATCTGGTGCATAATCATAGTTCATGAGAAAGTGATGTAAATGTAACAAAGTTATCTGCCCTTTGCTTGGATGGTGATGGTCACATCCACATTTGCTTTTTGACACGTTGTGATGTACTATCCAAGAAACAACTATAAGCAAAGTTTGAAAGGTCTAACGCATAAAGTTTGTGAGAAAGTGATCTAAATGCAGATGTTGAAGGTAAAAATTATAAGGTTATCTGCCCTTGCTTGCAGGGTGAAGATCACTTCCAAATTTGCTTCATCACGCTGCGATGTACCACCCAAGATACAACTATAAGCAAAGTTTGAAAGGTCTAGTGCATAGGGTTTGTGAGAAAATGACCTAAACGCAAAACTTGAATGTTGACGCCGCCGCTGCCGGAAAAGCAACACCTATGTATCTTTTTTTCTTCGAAAAGGCGAGACAAAAATGTAGTAAACATAAAATAGGAACCCAGGGTCACCATTTTAATTAACAGCATAGCGGACTGTAAGCTTATGCCACATGCAAAATATTAGACCTCTATCAATTATTGTTTCAGAGAAAATGATATTTAACATAAATCGGTGTTTATTTAAAAGGGGGAGATAACTCTAATAACAGGAAACAGCTACCCTGTTCACACTTTTATCATGGATTTTTGGTTTCTCCACAACGTGCTCCATAACATTCTACCAGTAAGAATTTGCCATCAGAGATAATAGCAAAAAATTGTTTAGCTCATGGCCTATTTCTTGCCCCACTTTTGGCATGCCCATTAAAACGTTCCCATTAGTGTTAGTTAACCTTTTTCTGTAAGCTCATATCTCACAAGTCCAGACAACTTCACATATGTATCCAGTATAAATAGATAATATGCCAAGTGCAAATCGTATAACCCTGCCAAAGTTATGCTCCTTTTTGTACTTTATCAATTTTGGGGTTATCTTTTTACCGTAAGCTCATAATTATCTCATAAAATGCCTGCCTGAACTACATTAAAATTTCATATATGTATCCAGTATAAATAGATACATGCCAAGTGCAAATCGTGTAACTCTGCAACTTATTTTGACAAAGTTATAATGCCCCTTTTTGTACTTTGTCAATTTTGGGGTTAACATTTTACCGTAAGCTCATAATTATCTCATAAAATGCCTGCCAGAACTACATTAAAATTTCATATATGATAAATAGATAACATACCACACACAAATCGTATAACTATGCAACCTATTTTGACAACTTTATGTCAATTTTTGTACTTCAATTTTAATTTTAACTGCCAATTTTTGGTTAACCTATTTTGGTAAGCTCATATCTCAGAAACTGCTTGTCAGAATTTTATGAATCTTTACACATGTTGCCCAATAAATAGATAAGGCCTCGAACAGTAGAGTGCGCTGTCATCCAACAGGTCTTGTTATTTAAGAAATAGAACATCATTTATGGTGAATTATTGTAATATATCAGGGTTTGGAGTTCAATTGTAGGGCGAGTGAAATAATTGTTTACAATTGAACGACAAACTGTGATATATTACAAGATAATTCACCGTAAACAATGTTCTATTTCTATTCTAATGCCCCTAAAATGTGAAAATAACGCACATATCTGAAATCTTTCACATTGCTTTGCTTACTCTCCTAACGTTGCAAATGTTACAGTGATATCTTTCGCATTGCCTTGCTTATTCTCCTAACGTTACAAACGTTACAGTGATATATCGTTGAATATAATGAGATATTTTAAACTAGGCTATATACTGCGGGTGTATTAGAATCTTAATTCTAACACGACCTGCGCAGACTTTCATATACACAAAGAAGAGAGACAATTGAGACCAAATTCAACTTGAACAAGAACAATACTACAAGGGGAACAAAAGTACACTACTAAGACGGAGCCTTAAATCTTATATTACCTTTTTACCGACCCTAGGGGACGTACGTAAATTTTAATTCCATTGCACATCTGCACATATTTTCCAATCATATACCACAGTTTCAAGTTCATACCTGTAACAGTGTAGGAGGCGTGTCAATTAAAACAGATGGATGGATGGACACTTGGATGGAGGGACTGATGGTTGGGATAACAAAATCCCCTACTTTCTGGGGAAAAGTGCAGGGATATTGACAGTTGCAGACATTTTTTGTTAAAATACCATTTAGCAAATATCAATGTTACTTCAGTATTTCAAAAGAAGAGTTGTGAAAATACACAAGTATTAATTAATTAAAACATTATTTACAGGGAAGGTTCTGTATCAATCAGCGATGATCAACATCTGCACATTTATTAAAATTGTAATTAAGTGAGATTAATCAACTAAACACTATCTCAAATTTCTGGAATATTCAATGCCATGAAAATCTATGCAAATATATATACTACTCAAAATTTGCTAAAGATCACTTTTTTGCTGTCTAAATTTCTTGCTGAAATAAATAGCATTATTTCTATTTTACATGAAATTATTTAGGCAGTGTATGGTCATGTGATCTCATGACTTGATTCAAATTGTGAAATTGTTGAAGTACCAATGAAATTAATACCGTTATTGTGAATTAATTTCTAATAAAATTATATGGAAGAATAAATTTAAGTGATCCTTAGCAAATTTTGAGTAGAGTATATATACGACAAATGCAAGGTAGCAATACATACATGTGATACTTTCAGGACCTCAATCTGGGAGTTTAGTGATATTTTTAAGGGAGATTCATGCAAAAATCTGGGAGTTTTTTTCACGGACTATTTTTAGCGCGCGAGCAGTATTTTATACCCAAATTCCATAAACGAATACCTAAAAATACACTTTTAAACATGTTTCTTCATTTATGTCAGGGGAGATAACAAGAATGAATAAAAACAGTTTTTAAACAATATTTTATTTAATAACCAGGGCTTCTAAAATCGCCGGTTTGTCGGTCCCCAGACCGAATTCTGTTTCTCCGGACCGATTTTCTTTTCAAAATCTCTGTTAAAATCGGTCCCAGATATTTTATCTTTCGGTCGTTAAAAAATCTACAATTACCTTATACAGTCCTTGAAATATGCCTTGCGGCAATATTCTTTGATCCATAACACGATTGTTTGTCACTCGCTGTGCGAAAGTAGGTCAATTTGGTCAATTTGGACTAAACCATTACTGATAGTAGGGAGTTTTCCGGAAGAGTCTATAGCCATGTAGCACGCCTTTGATGTGTGATCAGTGAAAGTATATCACGCGTTCTGTCGGTTCACTGAAGCGAGTGTTAGTTTCTTTGATATACGTTAGTCGTAAGGTGTTAGCCTGTTTGCTTGTGTCGGTTTTTTTTTTTGTGTCGGTTTTTTTTTTAAGTGCCAAAGCTGGGACTGAATTTGTTTGCGTCATTAAAATACCGAGATGTGTTAATTGTTTGTTTGATTTTTTTTCTACAATAACTTCAAGTATAATATTAAGGAAAGTGATCAAACCTGACACCGTTTTTTTTTAAGTCGGACCGAAATTGTTTGCGTTAGTCGTAACATTTGGTATTAATTAAGCTAATGATGAAAAACGATATTACTCAAATTTATGTAAAATCGTATATAATCCGCTAGTCCGCGCGTGTAAGTCCGCGTTTTATACCTACCCGGTTTATTAGACACTTCGGTTCAATTCCTCAAATTATCAACAATTTTAATATTGAGTGAAAATTATTCATTCAGTAAAGCGAAGACATGATGTCAGTCATTAAAATGTACAAATTGTGATAAAGTAAGTTAGAAATAATACAAATATAATACAAACATACATTTTAAATAGTTCTCTATATCAATGACTGAACGGAAAGAAATCATGGTGCAGCTGACATGGTGGGTGGGGTATGGCGATTTTAGTGATTTTTTCAAAAATAAGCGCGATTCTTACGCAGTTAAAACCTGGACCGATTTGAATTTTAAAATTTTAGAAGCCCTGTTAATAACCAATGATAAACATGTTCGCTGTTCATTTCGCTGTTTGTTTGGTATGCTCAATAATCTACTTTAATACTTACAGACAGTGTCCCTTTAAAGTTGTTGTTATATTAACGTACTTACAAAACATAAAATATTGAATATGAGAAAGTATAGAGTTTAAAAAAAAAAAAAAAAAAAAAATTTTACCCCACCACTCCACAAATATTGGCCGCGATTTTTCAAAATGGCCGTGCAAAAGACGGCTGCACGGTTGGCTGCATAATAACTTCCCCTCTGGAAAATAACCTATAGTATGAATCAAATTGAGTTGATGTACAATAGTACGAATCTGATTGAGTACGAAGTACGAAATTTCGTAGGAGTTGTCGTTCTTGAATTCATTCTATTTCTGCTTATCAGCGAGTATTGATTCGAGAAATAATGTGTTTTTTACTCGAAAACACCCCATCTTGATTAAAAATGTTTTGAGACCCTATCTTGATCGATTTATTTCAGATACCCACCCCTATTCCCACAACTCATTGTGTTTAATTAAATCATACATACTCATCAAATTCACGGTGACAAAGTCTACTTTCGTTTTCGCTATTCACTTCAACAACCTTGTAAATAAATGACGCCGGCAATTTGTTTCAAGTCGTATCTAACCTGTTTAATTACATACATCATTAAAGACTTCATAAGTGTGCTGCTAATCCTTTGTAAGATCAATTAAGCAATAAACTGTTTGCAAATAACAGTTTCCCCACTTTCCCCAGGCTATTGATCCAGGTCAAATCTAGGTATGTCACGTGACGGTCTCGCGAATCGCGAGACAATAACTTCAAGTTGGCAGGTAATAGACCGATGATTTTCGAAAATCGATTTTAGCAATTTTACGGGAGTTTTCACACAATTCCGTGGGCCGGGAGGAGGGTAGAATTCCGTGAGATTTCATCTCACGCCGTGAGGTATCACATGTATGGCAATAGTGTATGACATAGCAAAAAACAACGACTGATCAGTTTTGTCAGTTTATCAACATTAGTTTATGCTGAACTAAACACAAACAAGAAACACCACAAGAAGCACAACGGTCGGTGCAGACGCTCAACTTCCAATCTTGTTTATTTATTGGAAACAATGTTGAAGGGCATAATTTTGCTTAATTGTAGAACAGAATTATTGCACTTGTTAACCAAATCTTGTCAAAAAAAGTATAAAAGAGGCCATAGTTTTGGTAAATTAAAGCAATAATTGTGTTATAGAAACTGCTGTATGATGTTGTTTGTTTGTTAAAAAGTTGGCGTAAACTGCTATTTGTAAAGAGATAAAACACAACTATTGTATACGCAACGTTTATGTGTGCGACGTCACATATTTTATGACGTTTTGGCGGTTAAATGTGTCTGACGTCGTGGCGGTTCTATGTCCATCTGAATTATTTTTTACTAATTTGATTGCAATGTTATGTAATAAAAAGGATCTTAAACTCGTTCCCATTCCATATAAGATTTATGAAACTCGTTATGAATTATTTTTAAATTTAATTTGCCAAAAGGCTCGTTAAAATTAAAATAATTCATAACTCGTTTCATAAATCTTATATGAAATGGGAACTCGTTTAAGATCCTCTATGTCCGGTATGCAAGAAGATTTAATCCATTATGTGAAGTATTTTCGGAGATATAAGCTTACATACTATTTTAAACCAAATATTCTAAGTATTAAAGGGGCCATAATTGTGTTACAATAAAAGCATGCGTTATAAAACCTGGCTGCATGATGTTGTCTAATATGATGTCGAATACATGTGTGAAATTTCAATCGATTATGTAAAGTAGTTTCCAAGATACAATCTTACAGGCGTTCACGATTGAGCATGGAATTACGTTCATACTGACGCAATGTCATCCCGTGCTCAACTCCGCCCGCTTCCTCGCTGGCTGAATGTAAACACGAGTGTGAAACAAATCTCGATTTGAATCCGGCGGAGATGTGCTTTAGGCATATAAACCAACCAGCATTACAGTAGAATTGCCCGAGAGATATACCTTGAATATGCCATTTTGAAAGTAGTAAGTTCTATAACTGCTGGGGAAGCCCGAAGTTATTTTCACAATCCACAGCATCTGTATAATAGCGAAAAGGTGAATTGTACTCAGTGTTATGTTATGATATATGATATCGATTTTTGTCACGTGAGGCTTGTAGGCGAGTGGGAGGTGTCACCTAGTTTCAATTCACTGAGTACTTCCATTTTATTGGACGGCGTTATCGGTTGTTTATATGTATGAGCGTCAAACATCCATTGACGCCATCGATGTAATTCCATGTTCAATCGTGAACGACTGTACATACAAACTTTGACGAAATATTTCTAAGTAACAAGACACCAAATTGCAAGAGGGCCTGTGACCGCTCTACTGGTTAATATGGCGCTTATAACATCAATGTCTTAAAGAGGCAAAATAAAGCATTTTTAACTAAATCAAGAGCCATAACTATGCCATTATTGGTCCGATCTGGCTGGTTTTCGAACTTGGCAAGTAGAGATAATAAAAAAAAAAAAAAAAAATTAAAAAAAAAAAATCTAAAAATAATAAAAGAAAAAAAATAATCTGGTAACGTTTGGTAAAGATCAGATGAAAAATGAAGGCCCTATCGTCTTAACGAGGCAAAATATAGCATTTTTAACTAAATCAAGGGCCATAATTCCGCTGGTTGGTTTGCAAACTTATCCGAGCTTTTATTGACACTAACAATCTGGTAAAGTTTGGTAAAGATCGGATGCAAAATGAAGGCCCTATCGTCTTAACGAGACGAAAGTTAACGACGGACGACAGACAGACGGACGGACGACGGACAATTCGGCATCCCATAAGCTCTGCTGGCTTTTGGCCAGTAGAGCTAAAAACTGGTTACTCAATGAGTAGTGCAAACACTTAAAATATCTTCTTTTTTTTTTAAACATGAACTCAAGTGTGTTCTCAGAACACAGTGAGTCCTATATGAAACTCACAGTGTGTTCTCAGAACAGTGATATCTACTTTTTGTATAAAAAAATAAATATTTTAAATGCTTTCATTACTCACGGAGTAATGAGTTTCTTGATTTTTTGATATGGCAAATTCTAAACAAAAATAATTCTAAAATGATTTAATAGACTGTTTTATATGTAGATAAATAAAAATCATAAGAAGAGGATCTTATAGGAGTGCTTATTTATAATTTAATTTATTAAGTGTGTTGGCAAATATGATATGCCAGCTTCATATCATTTTTGCCAATTGGTTTATCGACTCCTGGAACTATGTCCTGCATACTGTCAGCATCTAGATACACAATACACAACATTAACCAACACTTCAGCATGACTCATATAGACTAATGAGAAAAAACAACGAGGGTTTAGTGTGAAACTGTTGTATCTTCTTCATTTGTATGTAGTTACAACAATGTTGAAGTAAACCCTGGAACTATGGCATCCATACTATCAGTGTCAAGACAGACATGTATACACATTCACAACACTTCAGCATGACTCGGGAACAAATAGATGGGACAGTGCGAATCTATTTTATGTTCTTCTTTGTCTACATCTAGTTGCAGCTGTGTGGAGATGAACCCTGGAACCATTCTGTCAGCGTCAAGACAAACATATACGACATTAACCAATGCTTCAGCATGTTTGTTTGTTTGGTGTTTTAAAATCAATTTTCAGCACATTTTAAGCTATGTATGATGGTTGATTTTTTGTGGTGGATGCAGACCACCCACTTATTTCTGTACAATCAGTACTGCACACTCCCAACATCCGCAAGAATCGACATTTTCTGACTTACAAGTTGAGCTCACAGTGGGATTCGGACCCGTGGCAAGGAGAGGTGAGAAGGTTTACAATGTAACATCATTAACCCCTCGACCAAGCAGGTGCTCCAACTTGACTCATATATAATAGAGTAATAAGAAACAACCCGAGGGTTCAATGTGAAGCTGCTGTATCTTGTACTCCAACTTGACTCATATAGAGTAATAAGAAACAAACCGAGGGTTCAGTGTGAAGCTGCTGTATCTTGTGCTCCAACTTGACATGTATAGAGTAATAAGAAACAAGCCGAGGGTTCAATGTGAAGCTGCTGTATCTTGTACTCCAACTTGACTCATATACAGTATTAAGAAACAAACCGAGGCTGCTGTATCTTGTGCTCCAACTTGACTCATATAGAGTAATAAGAAACAAACCGAGGGTTCAATGTGAAGCTGCTGTATCTTGTGCTCCAACTTGACTCATATAGAGTAATAAGAAACAAGCCGAGGGTTCAATGTGAAGCTGCTGTATCTTGTGCTCCAACTTGACATGTATAGAGTATTAAGAAACAAACCGAGGCTGCTGTATCTTGTGCTCCAACTTGACTCATATAGAGTAATAAGAAACAAACCGAGGGTTCAATGTGAAGCTGCTGTATCTTGTACTCCAACTTGACACGTACAGAGCAATAAGAAACAAACCGAGGGTTCAATGTGAAGCTGCTGTATCTTGTACTTCAACTTGACTCATATACAGTATTAAGAAACAAACCGAGGCTGCTGTATCTTGTGCTCCAACTTGACTCATATAGAGTAATAAGAAACAAACCGAGGGTTCAATGTGAAGCTGCTGTATCTTGTGCTCCAACTTGACATGTATAGAGTATTAAGAAACAAACCGAGGCTGCTGTATCTTGTGCTCCAATTTGACTCATATAGAGTAATAAGAAACAAACCGAGGGTTCAGTGTGAAGCTGCTGTATCTTGTACTCCAACTTGACACGTACAGAGTAATAAGAAACAAACCGAGGGTTCAATGTGAAGCTGCTGTATCTTGTGCTCCAACTTGACATGTATAGAGTATTAAGAAACAAACCGAGGCTGCTGTATCTTGTGCTCCAACTTGACTCATATAGAGTAATAAGAAACAAACCGAGGGTTCAATGTGAAGCTGTTGTATCTTGTACTCCAACTTGACACGTACAGAGTAATAAGAAACAAACCGAGGGTTCAATGTGAAGCTGCGGTATCTGGTGCTCCAACTTGACACATATATAGTATTAAGAAACAAACCGAGGGTTCAATAATAATAATAATAATAATAATAGTCTTTATTTACAGAGGGTAACACATTTAGTTATAAACTAATCTTCCATGAAGCCCTCTATTATATACAAATTTACAAATGACAAATGACAGAACAAATCAAATAAAGCAGTAATCAATAAAGGCAATATTGTTTTTAAATATTAAATGTTTGCATTCAAACTAAACGTTGCATACACTTTAACACACATACTCTCGTTTACCCTAAATTTGTGCAAAAGAAACAAGCTCTAAGATGAATAAATACAATGAAGCTATGGAAAAAAAAGAAGCAAGCATAATTAATAACAGCAAAAAAGAAAATGGAATTTGATTAACACATAAATACATATGAACAAATGGTGAAAATTACTATTTAAATATATACAACAAAATTATTTTACAAGCCCTGTCCGCTTTACTTAAAAATGGTGTATTAAAATGTATAAGTATTTGATTCGAACATTAGGTTCTTTTCATCCATTTTATGAAATTCGAATGAAATGCATCAGTAGTATTCAGAGTTTTTAACTTATCTGGTAAGCTGTTCCATATAATAGGTCCTGAATATGCAACACTTTGTTCAGAAAATATAAGAAAAGAAAATTCTGATCTTTGTTGATACGGTGAACAAACTGCGTTCATTCGGCACCTCTTAAATGTGTTCTACTTTCACTTTCAAAACTGTCAAGTTGACAAATAAAACCATCATACAACCATGCAAATGGTTTTTAGCTATCACAAACAAGTCAATAAAGTCATTCAGCCAGAAAAACAGGCCTTAAATACTCAAAAATGCCTTTTATTCAATGTCAAACTGCTGTATCTTGTGCTCCAACTTGACTCATATAGAGTATTAAGAAACAAACCGAGGGTTCAATGTGAAACTGCTGTATCTTGTGCTCCAACTTGACAGGTATAGAGTATTAAGAAACAAACCGAGCGTTCAATGTCAAGCTGCTGTATCTTGTGCTCCAACTTGACACATATAGAGTATTAAGAAACAAACCGAGCGTTCAATGTGAAGCTGCTGTATCCTGTGATCCAACTTGACACGTATAGAGTAATAAGAAACAAACCGAGGGTTCAATGTGAAGCTGCTGTATCTTGTGCTCCAACTTGACACGTATAGAGTAATAAGAAACTAACCGAGGGTTCAATGTGAAGCTGCTGTATCTTGTGCTCCAACTTGACACGTATAGAGTAATAAGAAACTTACCGAGGGTTCAATGTGATGCTGCTGTATCTTGTGCTCCAACTTGACACGTATAGAGTAATAAGAAACAAACGGAGGGTTCAATGTGAAGCTGCTGAATCTTGTGCTCCAACTTGACACGTATAGAGTAATAAGAAACTTACCGAGGGTTCAATGTGAAGCTGCTGTATCTTGTGATCCAACTTGACACGTATAGAGTATTAAAAACAAACCGAGGGTTCAATGTGAAGCTGCTGTATCTTGTGATCCAACTTGACACGTATAGAGTATTAAGAAACAAACCGAGGGTTCAATGTGAAGCTGCTGTATCTTGTGCTCCAACTTGACAAGTATAGAGTAATAAGAAACTAACCGAGGGTTCAATGTGAAGCTGCTGTATCTTGTGCTTCAACTTGACATGTATAGGGTAATAAGAAACTAACCGAGGGTTCAATGTGAAGCTGCTGTATCTTGTGCTCCAACTTGACACGTATAGAGTAATAAGAAACAAACCGAGGGTTCAATGTGAAGCTGCTGTATCTTGTGCTCCAACTTGACACGTATAGAGTAATAAGAAACAAACCGAGGGTTCAATGTGAAGCTGCTGTATCTTGTGCTCCAACTTGACACGTATAGAGTAATAAGAAACAAACCGAGGGTTCAATGTGAAGCTGCTGTATCTTGTGCTCCAACTTGACACGTATAGAGTAATAAGAAACAAACCGAGGGTTCAATGTGAAGCTGCTGTATCTTGTGCTCCAACTTGACACGTATAGAGTAATAAGAAACAAACCGAGGGTTCAATGTGAAGCTGCTGTATCTTGTGCTCCAACTTGACACGTATAGAGTAATAAGAAACAAACCGAGGGTTCAATGTGAAGCTGCTGTATCTTGTGCTCCAACTTGACACGTATAGAGTAATAAGAAACAAACCGAGGGTTCAATGTGAAGCTGCTGTACCTTGTGCTCCAACTTGACACGTATAGAGTAATAAGAAACTAACCGAGGGTTCAATGTGAAGCTGCTGTATCTTGTGATCCAACTTGACACGTATAGAGTATTAAGAAACAAACGGAGGGTTCAATGTGAAGCTGCTGTATCTTGTGATCCAACTTTACACGTATAGAGTATTAAACAAGAGGTCAATGACCTTGAAGCTCTACTGATAGATTTTGATACCTGTGAAGTTTCATAAAAATCTGTCAAGCAGTTTTTTGTTTAATGTCGAATCAAAATAATTTTCGACAAGGATCAACATCTTGTCATGCTGATCAGTCCCATATCAATCAATATCACTTACAGTTTTCAAGAAGTAGTCGCTACAAACTTGTTTTTAAATACCTATGTTTAGCCATGGTGGCCATCTTGAATTTCCAGCTGACCTGAAATTGTGCTAGGATTAACTAGATATCAAGAGCAACATTCCTGTGAAGTTTCATGAAAATCTGTCGAGTAGTTTCAGAGGAGTAGTCACTACAAATTTTTACTATACAAACTCTATGTAAACAATGATGGCCACTGGTGCCCAGGTTTAATTTTGATTCAAAATAATTTTTGACAAAGATCAACATCATGTGATACTGATCATTTTAGAAAAAGTCCAATATCAATATCACTTACAGTTTTCAAGAAGTAGTTGCTACAAACTTTTTTTAAAAAAATCCGTTTTTAGCCATGGCGGCCATCTTGAATTTCCGGCCTACCTAAAAAAAATCTGGGATCAATTAGACATCAAGAGCAACATTCATGTGAAGTTTCATAAAAATTCGTCAAGTAGTTTCAGAGGAGTAGTCGCTACAATTTTTACTGTACCACATGGGGAAACATCATATACAAATACTGAAGTTAAAAAGAAAATGTGCACATCGGAAATGGTATATGATTTAAATGGTTCAAGATTTTTCAATTTATGCAGGAGAAAGTCATCTAAAACCTGAGGCTCTACCAGAATGAGAAAAACAGATCTTTTTTTTATAATTACTAATGTATAAGAGTTTTTCATGTTGAATACAATATTAATGCCAATTTAAAGTAAAACACATCTATGTCAAAGTATAGTCAGATAGTCATACTCATAAATGTTGTTTATTAAGATACTCTTGTTATCACCTTTTTTCTTTTTTTTTAATCCTACAACGACGTTGCAAAGTTTAATGCACATTTTTATTTTAGAATCAGCATAGCAATTACTAAGAATAGCATAACAAATCAGAATAGCAATTACCGGGTATGAACAATAACACGTTCATACAACCTCTCCCCAAACCATTAATAAGAAATAAGAGTCACACTGCTTTTCGATTTAACTGAGGGTAAGTTCATTTATTTTTTATGAACTTTATACAATCGTTGTGGAAGGTGCTTAGGGTTGTCATTCAGCAGATTATTCCATACAATTGGTCCTGAATATGCAATACATTGTTTGAACAGTTCTTTGTGCGGTTTAGGATTAATCAATGACCTTGAAGCACTACTGATAGTTTTTTTTTGATAGCTAGATCAGCATTACTGTGAAGTTTCATGAACATCTGTCATGTAGTTTTAGAGGAGTAGACACTATAAGTTTTTACTATATAACTCTATGTAAACAAAGATGGCCACGGCAGCCATGTTTAATGTCGAATCAAAATAATTTTTGACAAGGATCAACATCATGTCATGCTGATCATTTTAGAATAAGTCCCATATCAATATCACTTATAGTTTTCAAGAAGTAGTCGCTAAAAATCTGTTCTTTAAAAATCTAGTTTTAGCCGTGGCAGCCATCTTGAATTTCCGGCCGACCTGAAGTTTTGCTAGGATCAATAAGACATCAAGAGCAACATTCCTGTGAAGTTTCATGAAAATCCATCAAGTAGTTTCAGAGAAGAAGTCACTACAAGTTTTCATTATATAACTCTATGTAAACAAAGATGGCCACTGGCAGCCATGTTTAATATCGAATCAAAACGATTTTTGACAAGGACCAACATCATGTCATGCTGATCATTTTAGAAAAAGTCCCATATCAATATCACTTATAGTTTTCAAGAAGTAGTTGCTAAAACTTGTATTTTGAAAATCTATTTTTAGCCATGGTGGCCATCTTGAATTTCCGGCCGACCTGAAATTTTGCTACGATCAATAAGACATCAAGAGCAACATTCGTGTGAAGTTTCATGAAAATCTGTCAAGTAGTTTCAGAGGAGAAGTCGCTACAAGTTTTTACTATATAACTCTATGTAAACAAAGATGGCCACTGGCAGCCATGTTTAACGTAGAATCAAAACGATTTTCCACAAGGATCAACAGCATGTCATGCTGATCATTTTAGAAAAAGTCCCATGTCAATATCACTTATAGTTTTCTAGAAGTAGTCGCTACAAACTTTTTTTTTTTTAAATCTATTTTTAGCTGTGGCGGCCATCTTGAATTTCTGGCCGATCTGAAATTTTGCTAGGATCAATTAGACATTAAGAGCAACATTCCTGTAAAGTTTCATGAAAATCCGCCAAGTAGTTTCAGAGGAGAAGTCGCTACAAGTTTTTACTATATAACTCTATGTAAACAAAGATGGCCTCTGGCAGCCATGTTTAACGTAGAATCAAAACGATTTTGATAAGGATCAACATCATGACATGCTGATCATTTCAGAGAAAGTCCCATATCAATATCACTTATAGTTTTCAAGAAGTAGTCACTACAAACTTGTATTTTGAAAATCTATTTTTAGCCGTGGTGGCCATCTTGAATTTCCGGCAGACCTGAAATTTTGCCAGGATCAATAAGACATCAAGAGCAACATTCCTGTGAAGTTTCATGAAAATCCGTCAAGTAGTTTCAGAGGACTAGTCGCTACAAATTTTCATTATATAACTCTATGTAAACAAAGATGGCCACTGGCAGCCATATTTAACGTCTAATCAAAACGATTTTCGACAAGGACAAACATCATGTCATGCTGATCATTTTAGAAAAAGTCCCATATCAATATCACTTAGAGTTTTCAAGAAGGAGTCGCTACAAACTTGTTTTTTAAAAACCTATTTTTAGATTTGGCGGCCATCTTGGATTTCACATCAACATGAATTTTTGCTAGGATCAACTAGATTTCATGGGCAACATTTCTGTAAAGTTTCATGAAAATCCATTCAGTAGTTTCAGAGAAGTTGTCGGTACAAAAAAAAGTTGACGGACGGACGGACAGACGGACGACGGACGCCGCACCACGGCATAAGCTCTGCTGATCTCTGATCAGTCGAGCTAAAAACAAACCAAGGGTACAATGTGAAGCTGCTGTATCTTGTGCTCCAACTTGACACGTATAGAGTAATAAGAAACAAACTGAGGGTTCAATGTGAAGCTGCTGTATCTTGTGCTCCAAACTGACACATATAGAATAATAAGAAACAAACCGAGGCTGCTGTATCTTGTGCTCCAACTTGACTCATACAGAGTAATAAGAAACAAACCGAGGGTTCAATGTGAAGCTGCTGTATCTTGTGCTCCAAACTGACACATATAGAATAATAAGAAACAAACCGAGGCTGCTGTATCTTGTGCTCCAACTTGACTCATATAGAGTAATAAGAAACAAACGGAGGGTTCAATGTGAAGCTGCTGTATCTTGTACTCCAACTTGACACGAATAGAGTAATAAGAAAAAAGCCGAGGCTGCTGTATCTTGTGCTCCAACTTGACTCAAATAGAGTATTAAGAAACAAACCGAGGGTTCAATGTGAAGCTGCTGTATCTTGTGCTCCAACTTGACACATATAGAATAATTAGAAACAAACCGAAGCTGCTGTATCTTGTGCTCCAACCTGACTCATATAGAGTAATAAGAAACAAACCGAGGGTTCAATGTGAAACTGCTGTATCTTGTGCTCCAACTTGACACGTATAGAGTATTAAGAAACAAATCGAGGGTTCAATGTGAAGTAGCTGTATCTTGTGCTCCAACTTGACACATATAGAGTAATAAGAAACAAAATGAGCGTTCAATGTCAAGCCGCTGTATCTTGTGCTCCAACTTGACACATATAGAATAATAAGAATCAAACCGAGGCTGCTGTATCTTGTACTCCAACTTTACACGTATAGAGTAATAAGAAACAAACCGAGGGTTCAATGTGGTGAAGCTGCTGTATCTTGTACTCCAACTTGACACGTATAGAGTATTAAGAAACAAACCGAGGGTTCAATGTCAAGCTGCTGTATCTTGTGCTCCAACTTGACTCATATAGAGTAATAAGAAACAAACCGAGGGTTCAATGTGAAGCTGCTGTATCTTGTACTCCAACTTGACACATATAGAGTAATAAGAAACAAACCGAGGGTTCAATGTGAAGCTGCTGTATCTTGTACTCCAACTTGACACGTATAGAATAATTAGAAACAAACCGAAGCTGCTGTATCTTGTGCTCCAACCCGACTCATATAGAGTAATAAGAAACAAACCGAGGGTTCAATGTGAAACTGCTGTATCTTGTGCTCCAACTTGACACGTATAAAGTATTAAGAAACAAATCGAGGGTTCAATGTGAAGCTGCTGTATCTTGTGCTCCAACTTGACACATATAGAGTAATAAGAAACAAAACGAGCGTTCAATGTCAAGCCGCTGTATCTTGTGCTCCAACTTGACACATATAGAATAATAAGAATCAAACCGAGGCTGCTGTATCTTGTACTCCAACTTTACACGTATAGAGTAATAAGAAACAAACCGAGGGTTCAATGTGAAGCTGCTGTATCTTGTACTCCAACTTGACACATATAGAGTAATAAGAAACAAACCGAGGGTTCAATGTGAAGCTGCTGTATCTTGTACTCCAACTTGACACATATACAGTAATAAGCAACAAAACGAGGGTTCAATGTGAAGCTGCTGTATCTTGTACTCCAACTTGACATGTATAGAGTAATAAGAAACAAACAGAGGGTTCAATGTGAAGCTGCTGTATTTTGTACTCCAACTTGACTCATATAGAATAATAAGAAACAAACCGAGGCTGCTGTATCTTGTGCTCCAACTTGACTCAAATAGAGTATTAAGAAACAAACCGAGGGTTCAATGTAAAGCTGCTGTATTTTGTGCTCCAACTTGACACATATAGAATAATAAAAAACAAACCGAGGCTGCTGTATCTTGTGCTCCAACTTGACTCATATAGAGTATTAAGAAACAAACCGAAGGTTCAATGTGAAGCTGCTGTATCTTGTGCTCCAACTTGACACATATAGAATAATAAGAAACAAACTGAGGCTGCTGTATCTTGTGCTCCAACTTGACTCATATAGAGTAATAAGAAACAAACCGAGGGTTCAATGTGAAACTGCTGTATCTTGTGCTCCAACTTGACACGTATAGAGTATTAAGAAACAAAACGAGTGTTCAATGTGAAGCTGCTGTATCTTGTGCTCCAAACTGACACATATAGAATAATAAGAAACAAACCGAGGCTGCTGTATCTTGTGCTCCAACCTGACACATATAGAGTAATAAGAAACAAAACGAGCGTTCAATGTCGAGCCGCTGTATCTTGTGCTCCAACTTGACACATATAGAATATTAAGAATCAAACCGAGGCTGCTGTATCTTGTACTTCAACTTTACACGTATAGAATAATAAGAAACAAACCGAGGGTTCAATGTGAAGCTGCTGTATCTTGTACTCCAACTTGACACGTATAGAGTAATAAGAAACAAGCCGAGGGTTCAATGTGAAGCTGCTGTATCTTGTACTCCAACTTGACGCATATAGAGTAATAAGAAACAAGCCGAGGGTTCAATGTGAAGCTGCTGTATCTTGTACTCCAACTTGACGCATATAGAGTAATAAGAAACAAACCGAGGGTTCCATGTGAAGCTGCTGTATCTTGTACTCCAACTTGACGCATATAGAGTAATAAGAAACAAACCGAGGGTTCAATGTGAAGCTGCTGTATCTTGTACTCCAACTTGACGCATATAGAGTAATAAGAAACAAACCGAGGGTTCAATGTGAAGCTGCTGTATCTTGTACTCCAACTTGACATGTATAGAGTAATCAGAAACAAACCGAGGGTTCAATGTGAAGCTGCTGTATCTTGTACTCCAACTTGACTCGTATAGAATAATAAGAAACAAACCGAGGCGGCTGTATCTTGTGCTCCAACTTGACTCATATAGAGTATTAAGAAACAAACCGAAGGTTCAATGTGAAGCTGCTGTATCTTGTGCTCCAACTTGACACATATAGAATAATAAGAAACAAACCGAGGCTGCTGTATCTTGTGCTCCAACTTGACTCATATAGAGTATTAAGAAACAAACCGAAGGTTCAATGTGAAGCTGCTGTATCTTGTAATCCAACTTGACACATATAGAATAGTAAGAAACAAACCAAGGCTGCTGTATCTTGTGCTCCAACTTGACTCATATAGAGTATTAAGAAAAAACCGAGGGTTCAATGTGAAGCTGCTGTATCTTGTGCTCCAACTTGACACATATAGAATAATAAGAAACAAACCGAGGCTGCTGTATCTTGTGCTCCAACTTGACTCATATAGAGTATTACGATACAAACCGAGGGTTCAATGTGAAGCTGCTGTATCTTGTGCTCCAACTTGACACATATAGAGTAATAAGAATCACACCGAGGCTGCTGTATCTTGTGCTCCAACTTGACTCATATAGAATAATAAGAAACAAACCGAGGCTGCTGTATCTTGTGCTCCAACTTGACACGTATAGAGTATTAAGAAACAAACCGAGGGTTCAATGTGAAGCTACTATATCTTGTGCTTTATATATAATATAGTTACTACAGAATTATTAAAACCAATACTCTAGCAGAACAAATGCACAAAGTGTTAAAAGGCATAAACGAACAATCAAAAAATATGTCTAGAAAATGTTATCTACAATATTTTAAAATAATTACAACATTTAAATTCAGATGGACTTAAATTTAGAATCAGAAAGTTTGGCCTGTGGTTTTAAACTTTAATCGACTGAAAAAATGAAGAAGAAAAAAGAAGCCTTAAAATGAATAATCATAAAATATAGAAGTTCTACAACTTTGTCAATGCAATAAAAAAACTCAGTCAAGCGTTACAATACTTACTCGTCTACCAAAGAGACTATTTCTAGAAGTCCCGCTGCATCTAAAATAGTCCCGGCATGCAGATGTAGAGTTTGACGTTATTATACATGGAAGATCTTACAGGAGTCCTTATTCACTCCTGGGGATCTGTACGCAGTGAGCACAGGGCAGTGCATTAGAATCAGATCGCTATCATACAAGCGTATATTTGTATCACATAAGCACGATCTTTCGAACTACAGCTATTGATGTAGATCCTAACTTTTAGTATGGTGATCCCATCTACTTTGTAGCGTACAGTAACAAAATTGCAGATAGTTTCTAAGTGCTTTAGTTTAAGTAGTTGAAAATTGTTTGATACATGTATATTGATACGACTCACATTACACACAAATTTGATACTTTGATGAATTAATACATAATTTCTAGAAATTATGACAATGAAGTGGAGTAACTAGATACAAATAACGCAATTTACGAAACTGAAAAGATAAGAATGATTATCGGGTATTACTTTAATAATTCCAAGTTTAAAATTTGTCTGAAATTGTCGGAGTTTTATGATAAGCCACATAACATTAACATCATCGCAGTTTGTTTACAAATTTCATTGATCTAACCTTTCGTACTATAAACTAACCTGTTCTCGTAATGTACAGATTCCCCAAGAGTGTTATTTAATGTTGAATTAATAAAACTACTTGACAACTATCATATGATGGGGAGACTTGCCCTGCATCATATAAGTTCTGACAATTACTTTGTTTCATTTTATAACAAGTTGAACTATATGAAGAATTAGTTCATTTAATTTCAAATAACGCAACAAACGTGCCTTAACTTATCTCACTAGTCCAAATGAGATATTAATGTCACGGCTTTATTACTACCACAGAAACTGCCATAACATACCGTTATTGAGGTTAGGTTATACCACTTGTGAATTACGACTTATGTCATAGATTTATAACACCCACAGAAACCGCCATAACATAACATTATTGAGGTTAGGTTATACCACTCGTGAATTACGACTTATGTCATAGATTTATTACACCCACAGAAACCACCATAACATACCGTTATTGATGTTAGGTATACCATTCGTGAATTACGACTTATGTCAAAGATTTATTACACACACAGAAACCGCCATAACATAATGTTATTGAGGTTAGGTTATACCACTCGTCAATTATGACTTATGTCATATATTTATTACACCCACAGAAAACGCCATAACGTTATTGATGTTAGGTTATACCACTCGTGAATCACAACTTATGTCATAGATTTATTACACCCACAGAAATCGACATAACATAACGTTATTGAGGTTAGGTTATACCACTAGTGAATTACGACTTGTCATAGATTTATTACACACACAGAAACCGCCATAACATAATGTTATTGAGGTTAGGTTATACCACTCGTCAATTACGACTTATGTCATAGATTTATTACACCCACAGAAACTGCCATAACATAACGTTATTGAGGTTAGGTTATACCACTCGTGAATTACGACTTATGTCATAGATTTATTACACCCACAGAAACCGCCATAACATAACGTTATTGATGTTAGGTTATACCACTCGTGAATTACGACTTTTGTCATAGATTTATTACACCCACAGAAACCGCCATAACATACCGTTACTGATGTTAGGTTATACCACTCGTGAATTACGACTTGTGTCATATATTTATTACACCCACAGAAACCGCCATAACATAACGTTATTGATGTTAGGTTATACCACTCGTGAATTACGACTTATGTCATAGATTTATTACACACACAGAAACCGCCATAACATACCGTTTTTAATGTTAGGTTATACGACTCGTGAATTACGACTTATGTCATAGATTTATAACACCCACAGAACCGCCACAACATACCGTTAATGAGGTTAGGTTATACCAGTCGTGAATTACGACTTATGTCATAGATTTATTACACCCACAGAAACCGCCATAACTTACCGTTACTGATGTTAGGTTATACCACTCGTGAATTACGACTTGTGTCATATATTTATTACACCCACAGAAACCGTCATAACATACCGTTATTTATGTTAGGTTATACCACTTGTGAATTACGACTTATGTCATAGATTTATAACACCCACAGAAACCGCCATAACATACCGTTACTGATGTTAGGTTATACCACTCGTGAATTGCGACTTATGTCATAGATTTATTACACCCACAGAAACCGCTATAACATAACGTTTTTGAGGTTAGGTTATACCACTCGTGAATTATGACTTATGTCATAGATTTATTACACCCACAGAAACCGCCATAACATACCGTTATTGATGTTAGGTATACCACTCGTGAATTACGATTTATGTCATAGATTTATTACACCCACACAAACCGCCATAACATAACGTTTTTGATGTTAGGTTATACCACTCGTGAATTACGACTTATGTCATAGATTTATTACACCCACAGAAACTGCCATAACATAACGTTATTGAGGTTAGGTTATGCCACTAGTGCATTACGACTTGTCATAGATTTATTACACACACAGAAACCGCCATAACATAATGTTATTGAGGTTAGGTTATACCACTCGTCAATTACGACTTATGTGATATATTTATTACACCCACAGAAACCGCCATAACATACCGTTATTGATGTTAGGTTATACCACTTGTCAATTACGACTTATGTCATATATTTATTACACCCACAGAAACCGCCATAACATACCGTTATTGATGTTAGGTTATATCACTCATGAATTACGACTTATGTCATAGATTTATAACACCCACAGAAACCGCCATAACATAACGTTTTTGTTGTTAGGTTATACCACTCGTGAATTATGACTTATGTCATAGATTTATAACACCCACAGAAACCACAATAACATACCATTATTGATGTTAGGTTATACCACTAGTGAATTACGACTTGTCATAGATTTATTACACACACAGAAACCGCCATAACATAATGTTATTGAGGTTAGGTTATACCACTAGTCAATTATGACTTATGTCATATATTTATTACACCCACAGAAAACGCCATAACATAACGTTATTGATGTTAGGTTATACCACTCGTGAATTACAACTTATGTCATAGATTTATTACACCCACAGAAATCGACATAACATAACGTTATTGAGGTTAGGTTATACCACTAGTGAATTACGACTTGTCATAGATTTATTACACACACAGAAACCGCAATAACATAATGTTATTGAGGTTAGGTTATACCACTCGTCAATTACGACTTATGTCATAGATTTATTACACCCACAGAAAACGCCATAACATAACGTTATTGATGTTAGGTTATATCACTCGTGAATTACGACTTATGTCATAGATTTATTACACCCACAGAAACCGCCATAACATAACGTTATTGAGGTTAGGTTATACCACTCGTGAATTACGACTTATGTCATAGATTTATTACACACACAGAAACCGCCATAACATACCGTTTTTAATGTTAGGTTATACAACTCGTGAATTACGACTTATGTCATAGATTTATAACACCCACAGAACCGCCACAACATACCGTTACTGAGGTTAGGTTATACCAGTCGTGAATTACGACTTATGTCATAGATTTATTACACCCACAGAAACCACCATAACATACCGTTATTGATGTTAAGTTATACCACTTGTGAATTACGACTTATGTCATAGATTTATTACACCCACAGAAACCGCCATAACATAACGTTATTGATGTTAGGTTATACCACTCGTGAATTACGACTTCTGTCATAGATTTATTACACCCACAGAAACCGCCATAACTTACCGTTACTGATGTTAGGTTATACCACTAGTGAATTACGACTTGTGTCATATATTTATTACACCCACAGAAACCGCCATAACATACCGTTATTTATGTTAGGTTATACCACTTGTGAATAACGACTTATGTCATAGATTTATAACACCCACAGAAACCGCCATAACATACCGTTACTGATGTTAGGTTATACCACTCGTGAATTACGACTTATGTCATAGATTTATTACACCCACAGAAACCGCTATAACATAACGTTTTTGAGGTTAGGTTATACCACTTGTGAATTACAACTTATGTCATAGATTTATTACACCCACAGAAATCGACATAACATAACGTTATTGAGGTTAGGTTTTACCACTCGTGAATTACGACTTGTCATAGATTTATTACACACACAGAAACCGCCATAACATAATGTTATTGAGGTTAGGTTATACCACTCGTCAATTATGACTTATGTCATAGATTTATTACACCCACAGAAAACGCCATAACATAACGTTATTGATGTTAGGTTATATCACTCGTGAATTACGACTTGTCATAGATTTATTACACCCACAGAAACCGCCATAACATAACGTTATTGAGGTTAGGTTATACCACTCGTGAATTACGACTTATGTCATAGATTTATTACACCCACAGAAACTGCCATAACATAACGTTATTGAGGTTAGGTTATACCACTCGTGAATTACGACTTATGTCATAGATTTATTACACCCACAGAAACCGCCATAACATAACGTTATTGATGTTAGGTTATACCACTCGTGAATTACGACTTATGTCATAGATTTATTACACCCACAGAAACCGCCATAACATACCGTTACTGATGTTAGGTTATACCACTCGTGAATTACGACTTGTGTCATATATTTATTACACCCACAGAAACCGCCATAACATAATGTTATTGATGTTAGGTTATACCACTCGTGAATTACGACTTATGTCATAGATTTATTACACACACAGAAACCGCCATAACATACCGTTTTTAATGTTAGGTTATATGACTCGTGAATTACGACTTATGTCATAGATTTATAACACCCACAGAACTGCCACAACATACCGTTACTGAGGTTAAGTTATACCAGTCGTGAATTACGACTTATGTCATAGATTTATTACACCCACAGAAACCGCCATAACATACCGTTATTGATGTTAAGTTATACCACTTGTGAATTACGACTTATGTCATAGATTTATTACACCCACAGAAACCGCCATAACATAGTGTTATTGAGGTAAGGTTATACCACTCGTGAATTACGACTTATGTCATAGATTTATTACACCCACAGAAACCGCCATAACATAATGTTATTGAGGTTAGGTTATACCACTCCTGAATTACGACTTATGTCATAGATTTATTACACCCACAGAAACAGCCATAACATAACGTTATTGATGTTAGGTTATACCACTCGTGAATTACGACTTATGTCATAGATTTATTACACACACAGAAACCGCCATAACATAACGTTATTGATGTTAGGTTATACCACTCGTGAATTACGACTTATGTCATAGATTTATTACACCCCGTAACCGCCATAACATAACGTTATTGATGTTAGGTTATACCACTCGTGAATTACGACTTATGTCATAGATTTATTACACCCACAGAAACTGCCATAACATAACGTTATTGAGGTTAGGTTATGCCACTAGTGCATTACGACTTGTCATAGATTTATTACACACACAGAAACCGCCATAACATAATGATATTGAGGTTAGGTTATACCACTCGTCAATTACGACTTATGTGATATATTTATTACACCCACAGAAACCGCCATAACATACCGTTATTGATGTTAGGTTATACCACTCGTCAATTACGACTTATGTCATAGATTTATTACACACACAGAAACCGCCATAACATACCGTTTTTAATGTTAGGTTATACGACTCGTGAATTACGACTTATGTCATAGATTTATAACACCCACAGAACCGCCACAACATACCGTTACTGAGGTTAGGTTATACCACTCGTGAATTACGACTTATGTCATAGATTTATTACACACACAGAAACCGCCATAACATACCGTTATTGATGTTAGGTATACCACTCGTGAATTACGACTTATGTCAAAGATTTATTACACGCACAGAAACCGCCATAACATACCATTATTGATGTTAGGTTATACCACTCGTGAATTACAACTAAAGTCATAGATGTATTACACCCACAGAAACCGCCATAACATACCGTTATTGATGTTAGGTATACCACTCGTGAATTACGATTCATGTCATAGATTTATTACACCCACAGAAACTACCATAACATAACGTTATTGAGCTTAGGTTATGCCACTAGTGAATTACTACTTGTCATAGATTTATTACACACACAGAAACCGCCATAACATAACATACCGTTATTGATGTTAGGTTATACCACTCGTCAATTACGACTTATGTCATATATTTATTACACCCACAGAAACCGCCATAACATACCGTTATTGATGTTAGGTTATATCACTCGTGAAATACGACTTATGTCATAGATTTATAACACCCACAGAAACCGCCATAACATAACGTTTTTGATGTTAGGTTATACCACTCGTGAATTATGACTTATGTCATAGATTTATAACACCCACAGAAACCACAATAACATACCATTATTGATGTTAGGTTATACCACTCGTGAATTACGCCTTATGTTATAGATTTATTACACCCACAGAAACTGCCATAACATAACGTTTTTGAGGTGAGGTTATACCACTCGTGAATTACGACTTATGTCATAGATTTATTACACCCACAGAAACCGCCATAACATAACGTTATTGATGTTAGGTATACCACTCGTGAATTATGACTTATGTCATAGATTTATTACAGCCACAGAAACCGCCATAACATAACGTTTTTGATGTTAGGTTATGCCACTCGTGAATTACGACTTATGTCATAGATTTTACACCCGCAGAAACAGCAATAACATACCGTTATTGATGTTAGGTTATTACACTCGTGAATTACGACTTATGTCATAGATTTATTACAGCCACAGAAACTGCCATAACATAACGTTATTGAGGTTAGGTTATACCACTCGTGAATTACGACTTATGTCATAGATTTATTACACCCACAGAAACTGCCATAACATAACGTTATTGAGGTTAGGTTATACCACTAGTGAATTACGACTTGTCATAGATTTATGACACACACAGAAACCGCCATAACATAATGTTATTGAGGTTAGGTTATACCACTCGTCATTTATGACTTATGTCATATATTTATTACACCCACAGAAACCGCCATAACATAACGTTAGTGAGGTTAGGTTATACCACTCATGAATTACGACTTATATCATAGATTTATTACACCCACAGAAACCGCCATAACATAATGTTATTGAGGTTAGGTTATACCACTCCTGAATTACGACTTATGTCATAGATTTATTACACCCACAGAAACAGCCATAACATAACGTTATTGATGTTAGGTTATACCACTCGTGAATTACGACTTATGTCATAGATTTATTACACACACAGAAACCGCCATAACATAACGTTATTGATGTTAGGTTATACCACTCGTGAATTACGACTTATGTCATAGATTTATTACACCCCGTAACCGCCATAACATAACGTTATTGATGTTAGGTTATACCACTCGTGAATTACGACTTATGTCATAGATTTATTACACACACAGAAACCGCCATAACATAACATTATTGATGTTAGGTTATACCACTCGTGAATTACGACTTATGTCATAGATTTATTACACACACAGAAACCGCCATAACGTAACGTTATTGATGTTAGGTATACCACTCGTGAATTATGACTTATGTCATAGATTTATTACAGCCACAGAAACCGCCATAACATAACGTTTTTGATGTTAGGTTATGCCACTCGTAAATTACGACTTATGTCATAGATTTTTTACACCCGCAGAAACCGCTATAACATACCGTTATTGATGTTAGGTTATTACACTCGTGAATTACGACTTATGTCATAGATTTATTACAGCCACAGAAACCGCCATAACATAACGTTATTGAGGTTAGGTTATACCACTCGTGAATTACGACTTATGTCATAGATTTATTACACCCACAGAAACTGCCATAACATAACGTTATTGAGGTTAGGTTATACCACTAGTGATTTACGACTTGTCATAGATTTATTACAGCCACAGAAACCGCCATAACATAGTGTTATTGAGGTTAGGTTATACCACTCGTCAATTACGAGTTATGTCATATATTTATTACACCCACAGAAACCGCCATAACATAACGTTATTGATGTTAGGTATACAACTCGTGAATTATGACTTATGTCATAGATTTATTACAGCCACAGAAACCGCCATAACATAACGTTTTTGATGTTAGGTTATGCCACTCGTGAATTACGACTTATGTCATAGATTTTACACCCGCAGAAACAGCAATAACATACCGTTATTGATGTTAGGTTATTACACTCGTGAATTACGACTTATGTCATAGATTTATTACAGCCACAGAAACTGCCATAACATAACGTTATTGAGGTTAGGTTATACCACTCGTGAATTACGACTTATGTCATAGATTTATTACACCCACAGAAACTGCCATAACATAACGTTATTGAGGTTAGGTTATACCACTAGTGAATTACGACTTGTCATAGATTTATTACACACACAGAAACCGCCATAACATAATGTTATTGAGGTTAGGTTATACCACTCGTCATTTATGACTTATGTCATATATTTTTTACACCCACAGAAACCGCCATAACATAACGTTAGTGAGGTTAGGTTATACCACTCATGAATTACGACTTATGTCATAGATTTATTACACCCACAGAAACCGCCATAACATAATGTTATTGAGGTTAGGTTATACCACTCCTGAATTACGACTTATGTCATAGATTTATTACACCCACAGAAACAGCCATAACATAACGTTATTGATGTTAGGTTATACCACTCGTGAATTACGACTTATGTCATAGATTTATTACACACACAGAAACCGCCATAACATAACGTTATTGATGTTAGGTTATACCACTCGTGAATTACGACTTATGTCATAGATTTATTACACCCCGTAACCGCCATAACATAACGTTATTGATGTTAGGTTATACCACTCGTGAATTACGACTTATGTCATAGATTTATTACACACACAGAAACCGCCATAACATAACGTTATTGATGTTAGGTTATACCACTCGTGAATTACGACTTATGTCATAGATTTATTACACACACAGAAACCGCCATAACGTAACGTTATTGATGTTAGGTATACCACTCGTGAATTATGACTTATGTCATAGATTTATTACAGCCACAGAAACCGCCATAACATAACGTTTTTGATGTTAGGTTATGCCACTCGTAAATTACGACTTATGTCATAGATTTTTTACACCCGCAGAAACCGCTATAACATACCGTTATTGATGTTAGGTTATTACACTCGTGAATTACGACTTATGTCATAGATTTATTACAGCCACAGAAACCGCCATAACATAACGTTATTGAGGTTAGGTTATACCACTCGTGAATTACGACTTATGTCATAGATTTATTACACCCACAGAAACTGCCATAACATAACGTTATTGAGGTTAGGTTATACCACTAGTGAATTACGACTTGTCATAGATTTATTACAGCCACAGAAACCGCCATAACATAGTGTTATTGAGGTTAGGTTATACCACTAGTCAATTACGACTTATGTCATATATTTATTACACCCACAGAAACCGCCATAACATAACGTTATTGATGTTAGGTTATACCACTTGTGAATTACGACTTGTCATAGATTTATTACACCCATAAAAACCGCCATAACATACCGTTATTGATGTTAGATTATACCACTCGTGAACTAAGACTTATGTCATAGATTTATAACACCCACAGAAACCGCCATAACATAACGTTATTGATGTTAGGTATACAACTCGTGAATTATGACTTATGTCATAGATTTATTACAGCCACAGAAACCGCCATAACATAACGTTTTTGATGTTAGGTTATGCCACTCGTGAATTACGACTTATGTCATAGATTTTACACCCGCAGAAACAGCAATAACATACCGTTATTGATGTTAGGTTATTACACTCGTGAATTACGACTTATGTCATAGATTTATTACAGCCACAGAAACTGCCATAACATAACGTTATTGAGGTTAGGTTATACCACTCGTGAATTACGACTTATGTCATAGATTTATTACACCCACAGAAACTGCCATAACATAACGTTATTGAGGTTAGGTTATACCACTAGTGAATTACGACTTGTCATAGATTTATTACACACACAGAAACCGCCATAACATAATGTTATTGAGGTTAGGTTATACCACTCGTCATTTATGACTTATGTCATATATTTTTTACACCCACAGAAACCGCCATAACATAACGTTAGTGAGGTTAGGTTATACCACTCATGAATTACGACTTATGTCATAGATTTATTACACCCACAGAAACCGCCATAACATAATGTTATTGAGGTTAGGTTATACCACTCCTGAATTACGACTTATGTCATAGATTTATTACACCCACAGAAACAGCCATAACATAACGTTATTGATGTTAGGTTATACCACTCGTGAATTACGACTTATGTCATAGATTTATTACACACACAGAAACCGCCATAACATAACGTTATTGATGTTAGGTTATACCACTCGTGAATTACGACTTATGTCATAGATTTATTACACCCCGTAACCGCCATAACATAACGTTATTGATGTTAGGTTATACCACTCGTGAATTACGACTTATGTCATAGATTTATTACACACACAGAAACCGCCATAACATAACGTTATTGATGTTAGGTTATACCACTCGTGAATTACGACTTATGTCATAGATTTATTACACACACAGAAACCGCCATAACGTAACGTTATTGATGTTAGGTATACCACTCGTGAATTATGACTTATGTCATAGATTTATTACAGCCACAGAAACCGCCATAACATAACGTTTTTGATGTTAGGTTATGCCACTCGTAAATTACGACTTATGTCATAGATTTTTTACACCCGCAGAAACCGCTATAACATACCGTTATTGATGTTAGGTTATTACACTCGTGAATTACGACTTATGTCATAGATTTATTACAGCCACAGAAACCGCCATAACATAACGTTATTGAGGTTAGGTTATACCACTCGTGAATTACGACTTATGTCATAGATTTATTACACCCACAGAAACTGCCATAACATAACGTTATTGAGGTTAGGTTATACCACTAGTGAATTACGACTTGTCATAGATTTATTACAGCCACAGAAACCGCAATAACATAGTGTTATTGAGGTTAGGTTATACCACTAGTCAATTACGACTTATGTCATATATTTATTACACCCACAGAAACCGCCATAACATAACGTTATTGATGTTAGGTTATACCACTTGTGAATTACGACTTGTCATAGATTTATTACACCCATAAAAACCGCCATAACATACCGTTATTGATGTTAGATTATACCACTCGTGAACTAAGACTTATGTCATAGATTTATAACACCCACAGAAACCGCCATAACATACCGTTATTGATGTTAGATTATACCACTCGTGAACTACGATAACACCCGCAGAAACCGCCATAACATACCGTTAATGAGGTTAGTTTATACGACTCGTGAATTACGACTTATGTCATAGATTTATTACACACACAGAAACCGCCATAACATAACGTTATTGAGGTTAGGTAAGTATACCACTCGTGAATTACGACTCAATAACCTTATGTTATGGCAGTTATGGCACTCGTGAATTATGACTTATGTCATAGATTTATTACAGCCACAAAAAACGCCATAACATAACGTTTTTGAAGATAGGTTATGCCACTCGTAAATTACGACTTATGTCAGAGATTTTTTACACCGGCAGAAACCGCTATAACATACCGTTATTGATGTTAGGTTATTACACTCGTGAATTACGACTTATGTCATAGATTTATTACAGCCACAGAAACCGCCATTACATAATGTTATTGAGGTTAGGTTATACCACTCGTGAATTATGACTCATGTCATAGATTTATTACACCCACAGAAACTGCCATAACAACGTTATTGAGGTTAGGTTATACCACTAGTGAATTACGACTTGTCATAGATTTATTACACACACAAAAACCGGCATAACATACCGTTATTGATGTTAGAATTTACCACTCGTGAACTACGACTTATGTCATAGATTTATAACACCCACAGAAACCACCATAACATAACGTTATTGAGGTTAGGTTTTACCACTCATGAATTACGACTTATGTCATAGATTTATTACACCCACAGAAACCACAATAACATAACGTTATTGATGTTAGGTTATACCACTCGTGAATTACGACTTATGTCATAGATTTATTACACCCACAGAAACCGCCATAACATAACGTTTTTGAGGTTAGGTTATACCACTCGTGAATTACGACTTATGTCATAGATTTATAACACCCACAGAAACCGCCGTAACATAACATTTTTGATGTTAGGTTATACCACTCGTGAATTATGACTTATATCATAGATTTATTACACCCACAGAAACCGCCATAACATAATGTTATTGAGGTTAGGTTATACCACTCCTGAATTACGACTTATGTCATAGATTTATTACACCCACAGAAACAGCCATAACATAACGTTATTGATGTTAGGTTATACCACTCGTGAATTACGACTTATGTCATAGATTTATTACACACACAGAAACCGCCATAACATAACGTTATTGATGTTAGGTTATACCACTCGTGAATTACGACTTATGTCATAGATTTATTACACCCCGTAACCGCCATAACATAACGTTATTGAGGTTAGGTTATACCACTAGTGATTTACGACTTGTCATAGATTTATTACAGCCACAGAAACCGCCATAACATAGTGTTATTGAGGTTAGGTTATACCACTCGTCAATTACGACTTATGTCATATATTTATTACACCCACAGAAACCGCCATAACATAACGTTATTGATGTTAGGTATACAACTCGTGAATTATGACTTATGTCATAGATTTATTACAGCCACAGAAACCGCCATAACATAACGTTTTTAATGTTAGGTTATGCCACTCGTGAATTACGACTTATGTCATAGATTTTACACCCGCAGAAACAGCAATAACATACCGTTATTGATGTTAGGTTATTACACTCGTGAATTACGACTTATGTCATAGATTTATTACAGCCACAGAAACTGCCATAACATAACGTTATTGAGGTTAGGTTATACCACTCGTGAATTACGACTTATGTCATAGATTTATTACACCCACAGAAACTGCCATAACATAACGTTATTGAGGTTAGGTTATACCACTAGTGAATTACGACTTGTCATAGATTTATTACACACACAGAAACCGCCATAACATAATGTTATTGAGGTTAGGTTATACCACTCGTCATTTATGACTTATGTCATATATTTTTTACACCCACAGAAACCGCCATAACATAACGTTAGTGAGGTTAGGTTATACCACTCATGAATTACGACTTATGTCATAGATTTATTACACCCACAGAAACCGCCATAACATAATGTTATTGAGGTTAGGTTATACCACTCCTGAATTACGACTTATGTCATAGATTTATTACACCCACAGAAACAGCCATAACATAACGTTATTGATGTTAGGTTATACCACTCGTGAATTACGACTTATGTCATAGATTTATTACACACACAGAAACCGCCATAACATAACGTTATTGATGTTAGGTTATACCACTCGTGAATTACGACTTATGTCATAGATTTATTACACCCCGTAACCGCCATAACATAACGTTATTGATGTTAGGTTATACCACTCGTGAATTACGACTTATGTCATAGATTTATTACACACACAGAAACCGCCATAACATAACGTTATTGATGTTAGGTTATACCACTCGTGAATTACGACTTATGTCATAGATTTATTACACACACAGAAACCGCCATAACGTAACGTTATTGATGTTAGGTATACCACTCGTGAATTATGACTTATGTCATAGATTTATTACAGCCACAGAAACCGCCATAACATAACGTTTTTGATGTTAGGTTATGCCACTCGTAAATTACGACTTATGTCATAGATTTTTTACACCCGCAGAAACCGCTATAACATACCGTTATTGATGTTAGGTTATTACACTCGTGAATTACGACTTATGTCATAGATTTATTACAGCCACAGAAACCGCCATAACATAACGTTATTGAGGTTAGGTTATACCACTCGTGAATTACGACTTATGTCATAGATTTATTACACCCACAGAAACTGCCATAACATAACGTTATTGAGGTTAGGTTATACCACTAGTGAATTACGACTTGTCATAGATTTATTACAGCCACAGAAACCGCCATAACATAGTGTTATTGAGGTTAGGTTATACCACTAGTCAATTACGACTTATGTCATATATTTATTACACCCACAGAAACCGCCATAACATAACGTTATTGATGTTAGGTTATACCACTTGTGAATTACGACTTGTCATAGATTTATTACACCCATAAAAACCGCCATAACATACCGTTATTGATGTTAGATTATACCACTCGTGAACTAAGACTTATGTCATAGATTTATAACACCCACAGAAACCGCCATAACATACCGTTATTGATGTTAGATTATACCACTCGTGAACTACGATAACACCCGCAGAAACCGCCATAACATACCGTTAATGAGGTTAGTTTATACGACTCGTGAATTACGACTTATGTCATAGATTTATTACACACACAGAAACCGCCATAACATAACGTTATTCAGGTTAGGTAAGTATACCACTCGTGAATTACGACTCAATAACCTTATGTTATGGCAGTTATGGCACTCGTGAATTATGACTTATGTCATAGATTTATTACAGCCACAAAAAACGCCATAACAGAACGTTTTTGAAGATAGGTTATGCCACTCGTAAATTACGACTTATGTCAGAGATTTTTTACACCGGCAGAAACCGCTATAACATACCGTTATTGATGTTAGGTTATTACACTCGTGAATTACGACTTATGTCATAGATTTATTACAGCCACAGAAACCGCCATAACATAATGTTATTGAGGTTAGGTTATACCACTCGTGAATTATGACTCATGTCATAGATTTATTACACCCACAGAAACTGCCATAACAACGTTATTGAGGTTAGGTTATACCACTAGTGAATTACGACTTGTCATAGATTTATTACACACACAAAAACCGGCATAACATACCGTTATTGATGTTAGAATTTACCACTCGTGAACTACGACTTATGTCATAGATTTATAACACCCACAGAAACCACCATAACATAACGTTATTGAGGTTAGGTTTTACCACTCATGAATTACGACTTATGTCATAGATTTATTACACCCACAGAAACCACAATAACATAACGTTATTGATGTTAGGTTATACCACTCGTGAATTACGACTTATGTCATAGATTTATTACACCCACAGAAACCGCCATAACATAACGTTTTTGAGGTTAGGTTATACCACTCGTGAATTACGACTTATGTCATAGATTTATAACACCCACAGAAACCGCCGTAACATAACATTTTTGATGTTAGGTTATACCACTCGTGAATTATGACTTATATCATAGATTTATTACACCCACAGAAACCGCCATAACATAATGTTATTGAGGTTAGGTTATACCACTCCTGAATTACGACTTATGTCATAGATTTATTACACCCACAGAAACAGCCATAACATAACGTTATTGATGTTAGGTTATACCACTCGTGAATTACGACTTATGTCATAGATTTATTACACACACAGAAACCGCCATAACATAACGTTATTGATGTTAGGTTATACCACTCGTGAATTACGACTTATGTCATAGATTTATTACACCCCGTAACCGCCATAACATAACGTTATTGAGGTTAGGTTATACCACTAGTGATTTACGACTTGTCATAGATTTATTACAGCCACAGAAACCGCCATAACATAGTGTTATTGAGGTTAGGTTATACCACTCGTCAATTACGACTTATGTCATATATTTATTACACCCACAGAAACCGCCATAACATAACGTTATTGATGTTAGGTATACAACTCGTGAATTATGACTTATGTCATAGATTTATTACAGCCACAGAAACCGCCATAACATAACGTTTTTGATGTTAGGTTATGCCACTCGTGAATTACGACTTATGTCATAGATTTTACACCCGCAGAAACAGCAATAACATACCGTTATTGATGTTAGGTTATTACACTCGTGAATTACGACTTATGTCATAGATTTATTACAGCCACAGAAACTGCCATAACATAACGTTATTGAGGTTAGGTTATACCACTCGTGAATTACGACTTATGTCATAGATTTATTACACCCACAGAAACTGCCATAACATAACGTTATTGAGGTTAGGTTATACCACTAGTGAATTACGACTTGTCATAGATTTATTACACACACAGAAACCGCCATAACATAATGTTATTGAGGTTAGGTTATACCACTCGTCATTTATGACTTATGTCATATATTTTTTACACCCACAGAAACCGCCATAACATAACGTTAGTGAGGTTAGGTTATACCACTCATGAATTACGACTTATGTCATAGATTTATTACACCCACAGAAACCGCCATAACATAATGTTATTGAGGTTAGGTTATACCACTCCTGAATTACGACTTATGTCATAGATTTATTACACCCACAGAAACAGCCATAACATAACGTTATTGATGTTAGGTTATACCACTCGTGAATTACGACTTATGTCATAGATTTATTACACACACAGAAACCGCCATAACATAACGTTATTGATGTTAGGTTATACCACTCGTGAATTACGACTTATGTCATAGATTTATTACACCCCGTAACCGCCATAACATAACGTTATTGATGTTAGGTTATACCACTCGTGAATTACGACTTATGTCATAGATTTATTACACACACAGAAACCGCCATAACATAACGTTATTGATGTTAGGTTATACCACTCGTGAATTACGACTTATGTCATAGATTTATTACACACACAGAAACCGCCATAACGTAACGTTATTGATGTTAGGTATACCACTCGTGAATTATGACTTATGTCATAGATTTATTACAGCCACAGAAACCGCCATAACATAACGTTTTTGATGTTAGGTTATGCCACTCGTAAATTACGACTTATGTCATAGATTTTTTACACCCGCAGAAACCGCTATAACATACCGTTATTGATGTTAGGTTATTACACTCGTGAATTACGACTTATGTCATAGATTTATTACAGCCACAGAAACCGCCATAACATAACGTTATTGAGGTTAGGTTATACCACTCGTGAATTACGACTTATGTCATAGATTTATTACACCCACAGAAACTGCCATAACATAACGTTATTGAGGTTAGGTTATACCACTAGTGAATTACGACTTGTCATAGATTTATTACAGCCACAGAAACCGCCATAACATAGTGTTATTGAGGTTAGGTTATACCACTAGTCAATTACGACTTATGTCATATATTTATTACACCCACAGAAACCGCCATAACATAACGTTATTGATGTTAGGTTATACCACTTGTGAATTACGACTTGTCATAGATTTATTACACCCATAAAAACCGCCATAACATACCGTTTTTGATGTTAGATTATACCACTCGTGAACTAAGACTTATGTCATAGATTTATAACACCCACAGAAACCGCCATAACATACCGTTATTGATGTTAGATTATACCACTCGTGAACTACGATAACACCCGCAGAAACCGCCATAACATACCGTTAATGAGGTTAGTTTATACGACTCGTGAATTACGACTTATGTCATAGATTTATTACACACACAGAAACCGCCATAACATAACGTTATTGAGGTTAGGTAAGTATACCACTCGTGAATTACGACTCAATAACCTTATGTTATGGCAGTTATGGCACTCGTGAATTATGACTTATGTCATAGATTTATTACAGCCACAAAAAACGCCATAACATAACGTTTTTGAAGATAGGTTATGCCACTCGTAAATTACGACTTATGTCAGAGATTTTTTACACCGGCAGAAACCGCTATAACATACCGTTATTGATGTTAGGTTATTACACTCGTGAATTACGACTTATGTCATAGATTTATTACAGCCACAGAAACCGCCATAACATAATGTTATTGAGGTTAGGTTATACCACTCGTGAATTATGACTCATGTCATAGATTTATTACACCCACAGAAACTGCCATAACAACGTTATTGAGGTTAGGTTATACCACTAGTGAATTACGACTTGTCATAGATTTAATACACACACAAAAACCGGCATAACATACCGTTATTGATGTTAGAATTTACCACTCGTGAACTACGACTTATGTCATAGATTTATAACACCCACAGAAACCACCATAACATAACGTTATTGAGGTTAGGTTTTACCACTCATGAATTACGACTTATGTCATAGATTTATTACACCCACAGAAACCACAATAACATAACGTTATTGATGTTAGGTTATACCACTCGTGAATTACGACTTATGTCATAGATTTATTACACCCACAGAAACCGCCATAACATAACGTTTTTGAGGTTAGGTTATACCACTCGTGAATTACGACTTATGTCATAGATTTATAACACCCACAGAAACCGCCGTAACATAACATTTTTGATGTTAGGTTATACCACTCGTGAATTATGACTTATGTCATAGATTTCTAACACCCACAGAAACCACAATAACATAACATTATTGATGTTAGGTATACCACTCTTGAATTATGACTTATGTCATAGATTTATTACACACACAGAAACCGCCATAACATAACGTTATTGATGTTAGGTTTTACCACTCTTGAATTATGACTTATGTCATAGATTTATTACAGCCACAAAAACCGCCATAACATAACGTTTTTGATGTTAGGTTATGCCACTCGTAAATTACGACTTATGTCATAGATTTTTTACACCCGCAGAAACCGCTATAACATACCGTTATTGATGTTAGGTTATTACACTCGTGAATTACGACTTATGTCATAGATTTATTACAGCCACAGAAACCGCCATAACATAACGTTATTGATGTTAGGTTATACCACTCGTGAATTATGACTTATGTCATAGATTTATAACACCCACAGAAACCACCATAATATAACGTTTTTGATGTTAGATTATACCACTCGTGAATTATGACTTATGTCATAGATTTATTACACCCACAGAAACCGCCATAACATACCGTTTTTAATGTTAGGTTATACGACTCGTGAATTACGCCTTATGTCATAGATTTATAACACCAACAGAACCGCCATAACATACCGTTACTGATGTTAGGTTATACCACACGTGAATTAATCCTTATGTCATAGACTTATAACACCCACAGAAACCACCATAACATAACGTTTTTGAGGTTAGGTTATACCACTCGTGAATTACGACTTATGTCATAGATTTATTACACCCACAGAAACCGCCATAACATACCGTTATTGAGGTTAGTTTATACCACTCGTGAATAACGACTTATGTCATAGATTTATTACACCCACAGAAACCGCCATAACATACCGTTATTGATGTTAAGTTATACCACTTGTGAATTACGACTTATGTCATAGATTTATAACACCCACAGAAACCGCTATAACATAACGTTATTGAGGTTAGGTTATACCACTCGTGAATTACGACTTATGTCATAGATTTATTACACCCACAGAAACCGCCATAACAAACCGTTATTTATGTTAGGTTATACCACTTGTGAATTACGACTTATGTCATAGATTTATAACACCCACAGAAACCGCAATAACATACCGTTACTGATGTTAGGTTATACCACTCGTGAATTACGACTTATGTCATAGATTTATTACACCCACAGAAACCGCCATAACATAACGTTTTTGAGGTTAGGTTATACCACTCGTGAATTACGACTTATGTCATAGATTTATAACACCCACAGAAACCGCCATAATATAATGTTATTGAGGTTAGGTTATACCACTCGTGAATTACGACTTATGTCATAGATTTATTACACACACAGAAACTGACATAACGTAACGTTATTGATGTTAGGTTATACCACTCGTGAATTACGACTTATGTCATAGATTTATTACACCCACAGAAACCGCCATAACATAACGTTATTGATGTTAGGTTATTACACTCGTGAATTACGACTTATGTCATAGATTTATTACAGCCACAGAAACCGCCATAACATAACGTTATTGATGTTAGGTTATAACACTCGTGAATTACGACTTATGTCATAGATTTATTACACACACAGAAACCGCCATAACATAACGTTATTGATGTTAGATATACCACTCGTGAATTATGACTTATGTCATAGATTTATTACAGCCACAAAAACCGCCATAACATAACGTTTTTGATGTTAGGTTATGCCACTCGCAAATTACGACTTATGTCATAGATTTTTTACACCCGCAGAAACCGCTATAACATACCGTTATTGATGTTAGGTTATTACACTCGTGAATTACGACTTATGTCATAGATTTATTACAGCCACAGAAACCGCCATAACATAACGTTATTGATGTTAGGTTATACCACTCGTGAATTACGACTAAAGTCATAGATGTATTACACCCACAGAAACAGCCATAACATACCGTTATTGATGTTAGGTATACCACTCGTGAATTACGACTTATGTCAAAGATTTATTACACCCACAGAAACCGCCATAACATACCATTTTTGATGTTAGGTTATACCACTCGTGAATTACGACTAAAGTCATAGATGTATTACACACACAGAAACCGCCACAACATAATGTTATTGAGGTAAGGTTATACCACTCGTCAATTACGACTTATGTGATATATTTATTACACCCACAGAAACCGCCATCACATACCGTTATTGATGTTAGGTTATACCACTCGTTAATTACGACTTATGTCATATATTTATTACACCCACAGAAACCGCCATAACATACCGTTATTGATGTTAGGTTATATCACTCGTGAATTACGACTTATGTCATAGATTTATAACACCCACAGAAACCGCCATAACATAACGTTTTTGATGTTAGGTTATACCACTCATGAATTATGACTTATGTCATAGATTTATAACACCCGCAGAAACCACAATAGCATACCATTATTGATGTTAGGTTATACCACTCGTGAATTACGCCTTATGTTATAGATTTATTACACCCACAGAAACTGCCATAATCTAACGTTTTTGAGGTTAGGTTATACCACTCGTGAATTACGACTTATGTCATAGATTTATTACACCCACAGAAACCGCCATAACATAACGTTATTGATGTTAGGTATACCACTCGTGAATTATGACTTATGTCATAGATTTATTACAGCCACAGAAACCGCCATAACATAACGTTTTTGATGTAAGGTTATGCCACTCGTGAATTACGACTTATGTCATAGATTTTTTACACCCGCAGAAACCGCAATAACATACCGTTATTGATGTAAGGTTATTACACTCGTGAATTACGACTTATGTCATAGATTTATTACAGCCACAGAAACTGCCATAACATAACGTTTTTGAGGTTAGGTTATACCACTAGTGAATTACGACTTGTCATAGATTTATTACACCCACAGAAACCGCCATAACATAATGTTATTGAGGTTAGGTTATACCACTCCTGAATTACGACTTATGTCATAGATTTATTACACCAACAGAAACAGCCATAACATAACGTTATTGATGTTAGGTTATACCACTCGTGAATTACGACTTATGTCATAGATTTATTACACACACAGAAACCGCCATAACATAACGTTATTGATGTTAGGTTATACCACTCGTGAATTACGACTTATGTCATAGATTTATTACACCCCGTAACCGCCATAACATAACGTTATTGATGTTAGGTTATACCACTCGTGAATTACGACTTATGTCATAGATTTATTACACACACAGAAACCGCCATAACATAACGTTATTGATGTTAGGTTATACCACTCGTGAATTACGACTTATGTCATAGATTTATTACACACACAGAAACCGCCATAACGTAATGTTATTGATGTTAGGTATACCACTCGTGAATTATGACTTATGTCATAGATTTATAACAGCCACAGAAACCGCCATAACATAACGTTTTTGATGTTAGGTTATGCCACTCGTAAATTACGACTTATGTCATAGATTTTTTACACCCGCAGAAACCGCTATAACATATCGTTATTGATGTTAGTTTATTACACTCGTGAATTAAGACTTGTCGTAGATTTATTACACCCACAAAAACCGCCATAACATAACGTTATTGATGTTAGGTTATACCACTCGTGAATTACGACTTGTCATAGATTTATTACACCCACAAAAACCGCCATAACATACCGTTATTGATGTTAGATTATACCACTCGTGAACTAAAACTTATGTCATAGATTTATAACACCCACAGAAACCGCCATAACATACCGTTATTGATGTTAGGTTATACCACTCGTGAATTACGACTTATGTCATAGATTTATTACACACACAGAAACCGCCATAACATTTTTATTGATGTTAGGTTATACCACTCGTGAATTACGACTTATGTCATAGATTTATTACACCCACAGAAACAGCCATAACATAATGTTATTGATGTTAGGTTATACCACTCGTGAATTACGACTTATGTCATAGATTTATTACACACACAGAAACAGCCATAACATAATGTTATTGATGTTAGGTTATACCACTCGTGAATTACGACTTATGTCATAGATTTATTACACACACAGAAACCGTCATAACATAACATTATTGATGTTAGGTATACCACTCGTGAATTACGACTTATGTCAAAGATTTATTACACGCACAGAAACCGCCATAACATACCATTATTGATGTTAGGTTATACCACTCGTGAATTACGACTAAAGTCATAGATGTATTACACCCACAGAAACCGCCATAACATACCGTTATTGATGTTAGGTATACCACTCGTGAATTACGATTTATGTCATAGATTTATTACACCCACACAAACCGCCATAACATAACGTTTTTGATGTTAGGTTATACCACTCGTGAATTACGACTTATGTCATAGATTTATTACACACACAGAAACCGCCATAACATAACGTTATTGATGTTAGGTTATACCACTCGTGAATTACGACTTATGTCATAGATTTATTACACACAGAAACCGCCATAACGTAATGTTATTGATGTTAGGTATACCACTCGTGAATTATGACTTATGTCATAGATTTATTACCGCCACAGAAACCGCCATAACATAACGTTTTTGATGTTAGGTTATGCCACTCGTAAATTACGACTTATGTCATAGATTTTTTACACCCGCAGAAACCGCTATAACATATCGTTATTGATGTTAGTTTATTACACTCGTGAATTAAGACTTGTCGTAGATTTATTACACCCACAAAAACCGCCATAACATAACGTTATTGATGTTAGGTTATACCACTCGTGAATTACGACTTGTCATAGATTTATTACACCCACAAAAACCGCCATAACATACCGTTATTGATGTTAGATTATACCACTCGTGAACTAAAACTTATGTCATAGATTTATAACACCCACAGAAACCGCCATAACATACCGTTATTGATGTTAGGTTATACCACTCGTGAATTACGACTTATGTCATAGATTTATTACACACACAGAAACCGCCATAACATTTTTATTGATGTTAGGTTATACCACTCGTGAATTACGACTTATGTCATAGATTTATTACACCCACAGAAACAGCCATAACATAATGTTATTGATGTTAGGTTATACCACTCGTGAATTACGACTTATGTCATAGATTTATTACACACACAGAAACAGCCATAACATAATGTTATTGATGTTAGGTTATACCACTCGTGAATTACGACTTATGTCATAGATTTATTACACACACAGAAACCGTCATAACATAACATTATTGATGTTAGGTATACCACTCGTGAATTACGACTTATGTCAAAGATTTATTACACGCACAGAAACCGCCATAACATACCATTATTGATGTTAGGTTATACCACTCGTGAATTACGACTAAAGTCATAGATGTATTACACCCACAGAAACCGCCATAACATACCGTTATTGATGTTAGGTATACCACTCGTGAATTACGATTTATGTCATAGATTTATTACACCCACACAAACCGCCATAACATAACGTTTTTGATGTTAGGTTATACCACTCGTGAATTACGACTTATGTCATAGATTTATTACACCCACAGAAACTGCCATAACATAACGTTATTGAGGTTAGGTTATGCCACTAGTGAATTACTACTTGTCATAGATTTATTACACACACAGAAACCGCCATAACATAATGTTATTGAGGTTAGGTTATACCACTCGTCAATTACGACTTATGTGATATATTTATTACACCCACAGAAACCGCCATAACATACCGTTATTGATGTTAGGTTATACCACTCGTCAATTACGACTTATGTCATATATTTATTACACCCACAGAAACCGCCATAACATAACGTTTTTGATGTTATGTTATACCACTCGTGAATAATGACTTATGTCATAGATTTATAACACCCACAGAAACCACAATAACATACCATTATTGATGTTAGGTTATACCACTCGTGAATTACGCCTTATGTTAAAGATTTATTACACCCACAGAAACTGCCATAACATAACGTTTTTGAGGTTAGGTTATACCACTCGTGAATTACGACTTATGTCATAGATTTATTACACCCACAGAAACCGCCATAACATAACTTTATTGATGTTAGGTATACCACTCGTGAATTATGACTTATGTCATAGATTTATTACAGCCACAGAAACCGCCATAACATAACGTTTTTGATGTTAGGTTATGCCACTCGTGAATTACGACTTATGTCATAGATTTTTTACACCCGCAGAAACCGCAATAATACCGACTATAATATCTGTTATAGTCAACGGTTATTGGATGACACAAAATTAGCGTTTTGAACTTAGGGGGTAAATTTCACGGGGCAGTGTTCGTAGATCTACACCGTCTGTTTGATTCACATCGAGGTACAGTGCTTTAGCTTATGTTAACAATTTAAATTCATTGAAATCATACTCGCATGATCTATCAATTCTTTTTGTCATATTCATGTTGCTCATGATTTTATCTTCGATTAGGTTGTATTCGTTTTATTTTAGTCATACAGTATATACGTTGTTGGTCGATGTAAATATAGTCTCCTATTTCACCTTACTAGGTCGGCCATTTTGATTCTAGTCAGAACAATTTTTCTTTCAATTAACGTAAGCTTTATTTCGTCTCTTTCTTTGTTTCTATTATGTGCGATTCCTTTGCTAATTGATATAACTGTAAATAAATAACAACGTTCTCGTATATTATTTAATTAATATTCCCGAAATGTGGGGTTTCCCACGCGATTAGTTTTGCCCTAAATATGCTGCGTGGTTTATGAATGACGTCATGCCAGGCAGTAGGTAAACTTTGATTAATATTACTCTCATATTGCGTGTTTTATGTGTGGCGTCGACGTTGACGAATTTAAATAGAGTCTAAACGTTGATAACTTCGTTTTTTGCTTTGTTTGTTTTTTAAAGCGTTCGTTTTAAGCGAGGTTTTGGGCGAAACTACTCCACCTGCGACCCTCAATTCCAAAGTGGAATGCCCCTTTACTACACTGCAGAGCCTGTCGCAGGTTTAAAGTGTAATAATGCAACTATTATCTACCAGCAACATTTTGCGTACTGGCTACAGCCTATACTGCATTTACTTTCAAGTTAGCTGGGTCAGTAGTTGATAGAACAATGAGTGGTATTTGAGTGTGTTTCAAGAATAATGCGGTTTGGTACATTCCACTAGCGGATACCGGGGGTGGGGGCGCGCACCACCCCTAAAAAATCCGGATCATACATGTATGTCCATGTTACTGTAGATAAAATATCAAACAATTACGATGCACGCCCTCAGTGTAAAAAATGTTCTTGCTCGCTTCGCTCGCTCAACGCATAATGGCTAATGAGTGGTTTAATTAACACACTGTTAAATCCTTTTGTTTGAGAACGCCCCTTTTTTATTCATACATGTATGTCCATGTTACTGCAGATAAAATATCAAACAATTTCGTTGAACGCCCTCAGTAAAAAAAAAAAAAAAAAAAATAAATAAATAAAAAAAAAAAAAAATAATAAAAAAAAAAATAAAAAAATGTTCTCTCTCGCTTCGCTCGCTCAACGCATAATGCTAATGAGTTCTTTAATTAACACATTGTTAAATCCTTTTGTTTGAAAACGGACTGTTTTACCCTAGCAATGCACTATCGCATCCGTTTTATAAGGCTATAGACGTACCCGAAAATTTACCAAAATCTTAGGCCCCCACTAAGCTGAAATCCTGGATTCGCCCCTGCATTCTAACTGAAAATGTTTACGGCATAGCTTAATAAATAAATAATAAAAAAATTATTCCAGTAAGTTGGTATTAATATTTCGAATAGGATTTTATTTTCTCAGTTTATACAATGTACGTTGATTTTGTTTTCATATTCACACTGGATAATGCGTCGTGGAAAGCGAACAAGTTCGATGGTGCGAGCCAGCTCTGCCGGGAAAAGTCAGCGGTTGCATGTACTGTCTCCCGGTGTAAAGACATATCGTTCAGCAAGTCAGTTATGTCACAGATCGTTGGGTGGCTCGTTTGATTGCAGAAGAGGTCGTACAGGCAGTACAAAGATGTTAGGCAGCTAGAGGAACAGATGATACAGATGCCTACGGAGACAGGACTCGTTTTTATACACTTTATTATGGGTTTAAAGTCAGTGGGTTAGTCAGTTGGGACATATATAATACTAAGCATATCATAAAAAAAACAAAAAAAAACAACAACAACCCATAAATAATTGGCTAGATATGTTTTGTTTTTTATGGTATAATTTTTTACACCACTTCCTGCTGTTGTATAATGCAAACCTCTCCAAATATCATATTTTACACCAGGAGTCTGCAAATGCAAATTGCATTTTCATTGGAGATGTGGGTAAGTGATGTATGGCTGTAGATTGTTTCACACCTTTCCTTTTTGTTACACATTGTTACTGCAAACAGTTCACACTAGAAAGTTAAAAAACGAGGAAGTTTAAAATGGTCTCCAAGTAATCATTATCCTGTTTGTAATCATCGTTGTTTCAGCTTCTGCTGCTATTATTTACTCCAAGGCTGTTCGTGTAATTGTGTTTTATGATGCTAACCATGTAATTGGAGTGTTTAGGTAATATGTTTTCGTACTGCTGATAAGTACGTCTCACCAGTTGTTCATTTCACCTAATTTTACCTTGCTGCTGTTGGCTGTAAGTTGTTGGTCTGCCAATGGAGGCAATGAATATTCATGACCCAGAGCGGTAGGTGACGTCATACCGTCAGAGCGTGCGTCTAAGATGGTGCGGAAGTATTGTGTCGGATATGGCATTATTTTAATTTTAATTAATACTGTTTAACAGTTAAAAATTATTCATGCCTCAATTGTACTTGCCGTTCTTCTAAATTAACTGTTTATAAAACATTCCATGCTTATCGTCTAGCGATCAACTTTACATTTATTCAGTTTGCGTACAATAATGTTTTCATTACAGTGGCTGTTGTTTTATACTGACGCTGTTGCTGATGCTGCCTAATTTTAATTGGATCTCTATCACATCTTTCAAGGCTTATTTTGTTTCAATCTTTAGGACATTTTGCCTTATTTTTCAGTTTGTGTAACCATCAAGTTGACTTAACACCAGTCCAAATTGTCTATGTCGGTATCGGATGCAATGTGTGGAACAGGTCATATAGTCCTCCAGTGTTGGTATTGTATGTAAAGTTCCACTTTTTACTTATTACTCATAGCAGCTTTGTGAATTTCGAAACTTTGTCGTGTAGAGTTTGGAAATATATCCCTACAATGTTTAATACATTCATATTTAATGCATCGACAGTGCCTTATCAGTGCTTCATCAGTGGTGGACATATTCAAGACATGGCAAATGGTTGCATACTTATTATAATCCCTCATTTTAAGGCTATTCCATTTGATCATTGGTTTATTGTTGGGCCAATCCATCAGATCGATGAGGTTTCAAATATCCTGTACCAGTTTGATGTTTTATTTATCCTGCACTAGGTATTTTTGCCAGGGGTTCATTGAAATTTAGTTATCTGTTCCTTTTCGGCTTGTCCCTATTCAATACACCGCACTTTAAACCAGTTATGTGCATGGTCACTAAATTATAAAACCACTTCTGTGCTGTGTCTATTCAAAATAACAACTTCTCTGCAGGGTTCCACAATGCAGTTTGTGCGTGTGTGTGTGTGTAGCTCTGGGTTTTTTAGTCAACAGTCATAGTCAAAGTTATATAAACAACATGGCGTCCAAAAGGTATATGCACAATAGATCCTGGGCAGGTTACAAATTGTACTATAATAACACATTTCCTCCAAGTCACCAACTTCAACTTAGGTTGTCATACAAGAAGATGATAAATGAGACAAATGTCATTCCAATTGTCAGCATCACGATGACATCTTTATGTATTAGTTACAGGGAGTTTACACAGTTGTGTGGCTAACCTTTTTAATGCGGGCTAGTTCACTTGAAAAGGATACATGTTCTTCGTGTATTGTTGTCGGAGTGTTAGATGGTTTAGCCTTTAGGTAGTTGTAGTTCATGTACCTATTGATTGACTTACTGTTCATCAATTACTTCGGCGCTTGATGATGATGATTGTTTACACAAGTCTAAAATCGATCGTAGGTCAAAGGTAAAAATGCAGTTAAAGTCATGTTTACAATAGAATTAAACTTGATTATCCAGGAGACAAAAGTTAATACACTTAAGAAAATGTGCATATTGTATACAAACAAATGTATATCAGTTGTTTGCTGTCTGAAATGAAAATAACCATGGCACGCGAAACATTAGGAAAGATACATGCTTTATCAGAAATCATTCAGAGTTCTAAGTCTGCAACTGAGTATCATGTATATGTTACTTTTCATATTATTTTAACCGCTTAAGATCGATATTCCTGATGCTAATTTAGGCACGTTTAACAGTCAGTTTGTTTTTCGAGACACACATTACAGTTAAATCATCCTCCAACCTTTACATACTTGATAATTTACTGACATTTATTTATTTTGCCAATGTCTGATGCATCAATTCATGTGGTCGTGGAGAAATGATTGAGGGAAATACCCATTAACGGTTTTTAGATGTGGTCGTTGTTTGTTCTTAAATACTTCCTCGGCTTTCATGGCGTTATTCTATCAATCCTTTAGCAAGGACAAGGGCCAGAAAGCGGCTAAACAGTTACACTGCTAAGGCGATAATAGATATTGGGGGCCTTTATTTGCTACACCCAGACAATCAGGCTGATGATACCTGTCTTGAACAGGATGGTGTTCATAATTAACTGTGGGGAACACTTTGTTTCTTAAACCAGTTAGCATACCAAAACGTTCCGGCTGATGATACCTGTCTAGAACAGGATGGTGTTCATTTATCAAATGTGGGGAACAACTTGTTTCTTAACCAGTTAGCGGCTGGATTTTAATGTTTCATTTAAAGTAGGCAGTGATGAGAAAATAGATTTTTTTTTTTTTTGGCACCGTTTCTGTTTTGGGCGTGGCATTCGGATATTTTGTTTTTGATACACACTCTTCGCTGCTGCCAAAAAATGTTTCCCCTATTTTTGGCGGTGGATGGGCGCCTGGACACTCTACTCTATGACTTGGAGTGTCCGGGCACCCATCCATATGGCGGGCAGCGAAGGTGTGAAAGGAAGGAAATATAAGTTTCAGTTTAAATTTATTCAGCTCCTGTATACCCAGAGACTGAATTGTAATCTAAACATAAATTATATACAAATTTGCTGTCCGTACGAATTGATAAAAAACATTTGAATTGATTGAATTCGGTGCACTTGTAATTATGCTTGAATATCAACCGTGCTTTCAACACTTGCTTAAATGCTTATCAGAAAAGTTGCTTTCATAATGAACATTTAATTTGGTGCACATGTATTTATGTCCTTAATAGTGTAATATTCAATCTGCTTTATTGCTTAATGCTTTCTACTGTAAGGGCTTGCCATAATGGTCTTTTGTGCTTACCGGCAGCCCAATTGTTAAACCCCATGCTTGGGGCTTGTTTTTCAATCCATGCCACGCCCAATATTTGCCAAATCTATTGAAGTTTAAAAAATATTTTGATGTGTTGTTATTACAGTGCTCTCCAATAATACTGACTATAATATCTGTTATAGTCAACGGTTATTGGATGACACAAAATTAGCGTTTTGAACTTAGGGGGTAAATTTCACGGGGCAGTGTTCGTAGATCTACACCGTCTGTTGGATTCACATCGAGGTACAGTGCTTTAGCTTATGTTAACAATTTAAATTCCCTCCCTCCCAGCCCACAGGATCATTGATTGCAATCGATAATAGTGTTATGAAGTTGTATAAGTACGATTAGTTCATTAAAGAAATTTCATTATTTGTCAATACTTATATTCAAAAGATAGTATTTTATGTTGCAAGATCATGTTGCTTTCTCTGAGTTATATACTTTCAGTTGATGTCTTCCTCTGGATCCACTTACGTAGTCAACCATTACTGGTGTGGCATGGATATTCAGAACATTTACATGCTTGCTGGAAGTTTTGTGAAAGGAAGGACATATAAGTTTCCGTTTAAATTTATTCAGCTCCTGTATACCCAGAGACTGAATGGCGGGCAGCGAAGGTGTGAAAGGAAGGACATATAAGTTTCAGTTTAAATTTATTCAGCTCCTGTATACCCAGAGACTGAATTGTAATCTAAACATAAATTATATACAAATTTGCTGTCCGTACGAATTGATAAAAAACATTTGAATTGATTGAATTCGGTGCACTTGTAATTATGCTTGAATATCAACCGTGCTTTCAACACTTGCTTAAATGCTTATCAGAAAAGTTGCTTTCATAATGAACATTTAATTTGGTGCACATGTATTTATGTCCTTAATAGTGTAATATTCAATCTGCTTTATTGCTTAATGCTTTCTACTGTAAGGGCTTGCCATAATGGTCTTTTGTGCTTACCGGCAGCCCAATTGTTAAACCCCACCCACAGAAACCGCCATAACATAACTTTATTGATGTTAGGTATACCACTCGTGAATTATGACTTATGTCATAGATTTATTACAGCCACAGAAACCGCCATAACATAACGTTTTTGATGTTAGGTTATGCCACTCGTGAATTACGACTTATGTCATAGATTTTTTACACCCGCAGAAACCGCAATAACATACCGTTATTGATGTTAGGTTATTACACTTGTGAATTACGACTTATGTCATAGATTTATTACAGCCACAGAAACTGCCATAACATAACGTTATTGAGGTTAGGTTATACCACTCGTGAATTACAACTTATGTCATAGATTTATTACACCCACAGAAACTGCCATAACATAACGTTATTGAGGTTAGGTTATACCACTAGTGAATTACGACTTGTCATAGATTTATTACACACACAGAAACCGCCATCACATAACATTATTGATGTTAGGTTATACCACTCGTGAAATACGACTTATGTCATAGATTTATTACACACACAGAAACCGCCATAACATAACATTATTGATGTTAGGTTATACCACTCGTGAATTACGACTTATGTCATAGATTTATTACACACACAGAAACCGCCATAAAATAACGTTATTGATGTTAGGTATACCACTCGTGAATTATGACTTATGTCATAGATTTATTACAGCCACAAAAACCGCCATAACATAACGTTTTTGATGTTAGGTTATGCCACTCGTAAATTACGACTTATGTCATAGATTTTTTACACCCGCAGAAACCGCCATAACATAACGTTATTGAGGTTAGGTTATACCACTCGTGAATTATGACTTATGTCATAGATTTATTACACCCACAGAAACTGCCATAACAACGTTATTGAGGTTAGGTTATACCACTTGTGAATTACGACTTGTCATAGATTTATTACACACACAAAAACCGCCATAACATACCGTTATTGATGTTAGATTATACCACTCGTGAACTACGACTTATGTCATAGATTTATAACACCCGCAGAAACCGCCATAACATACTGTTAATGAGGTTAGTTTATACCACTCGTGAATTACGACTTATGTCATAGATTTATTACACACACAGAAACCGCCATAACATAACGTTATTGAGGTTAGGTAAGTATACCACTCGTGAATTACGACTCAATAACGTTATGTTATGGCAGTTATGGCACTCGTGAATTATGACTTATGTCATAGATTTATTACAGCCACAAAAAACGCCATAACATAACGTTTTTGAAGTTAGGTTATGCCACTCGTAAATTACGACTTATGTCATTGATTTTTTACACCCGCAGAAACCGCTATAACATACCGTTATTGATGTTAGGTTATTACACTCGTGAATTATGACTTATGTTATAGATTTATTACAGCCACAGAAACCGCCATAACATAACGTTATTGAGGTTAGGTTATACCACTCGTGAATTATGACTTATGTCATAGATTTATTACACCCACAGAAACTGCCATAACAACGTTATTGAGGTTAGGTTATACCACTAGTGAATTACGACTTGTCATAGATTTATTACACACACAAAAACCGGCATAACATAGTGTTATTGAGGTTAGGTTATACCACTCGTCAATTACGACTTATGTCATATATTTATTACACCCACAGAAACCGCCATAACATAACGTTATTGATGTTAGGTTATACCACTCGTGAATTACGACTTGTCATAGATTTATTACACCCACAGAAACCGCCATAACATACCGTTTTTAATGTTAGGTTATACGACTCGTGAATTACGCCTTGTGTCATAGATTTATAACGCCCACAGAACCGCCATAACATACCGTTACTGATGTTAGGTTATACCACTCGTGAATTACGACTTGTCATAGATTTATTACACCCACAAAAACCGCCATAACATACCGTTATTGATGTAAGATTATACCACTCGTGAACTACGACTTATGTCATAGATTTATAACACCCACAGAAACCGCCATAACATACCGTTAATGAGGTTAGTTTATACCACTCGTGAATTACGACTTATGTCATAGATTTATTACACACACAGAAACCGCCATAACATAACGTTATTGAGGTTAGGTAAGTATACCACTCGTGAATTACGACTTATGTCATAGATTTATAACACCCACAGAAACAGCCATAACATAATGTTTTTGATGTTAGGTTATACCACTCGTGAATTAAGACTTATGTCATAGATTTATTACACACACAGAAACAGCCATAACATAATGTTATTGATGTTAGGTTATACCACTCGTGAATTACGACTTGTCATAGATTTATTACACACACAGAAAGCGCCATCACATAATGTTATTGATGTTAGGTTATACCACTCGTGAATTACGCCTTATGTTATAGATTTATTACACCCACAGAAACCGCCATAACATAACGTTATTTAGGTTAGTTTATACCACTCGTGAATTACGACTTATGTCATAGATTTATTACACACACAGAAACCGCCATAACATAACGTTATTGAGGTTAGGTTATACCACTCGTGAATTACGACTTGTGTCATAGATTTATTACAGCCACAGAAACCGCCATAACATACCGTTATTGAGGTTAGGTTATACCACTCGTGAATTACGACTTATGTCATAGATTTATTACAGCTACAGAAACCACCATAACATAACGTTATTGAGATTAGGTTATACCACTCGTCAATTACGACTTATGTCATAGATTTATTACACCCACAGAAAGTGCCATAACATAACGTTATTGAGGTTAGGTTATGCCACTAGTGAATTACAACTTGTCATAGATTTATTTCACCCACAGAAACCGCCATAACATAACGTTATTGAGATTAGGTTATGCCACTTGTGAATTACGACTTATGTCATAGATTTATAACACCCACAGAAACCGCCATAACATACCATTACTGATGTTAGGTTATACCACTCGTGAATTAGGCCTTATGTTATAGATTTATTACACCCACAGAAACCGCCATAACATAACGTTATTTAGGTTAGTTTTTACCACTCGTGAATTACGACTTATGTCATAGATTTATAACACCCACAGAAACCGCCATAACATACCATTACTGATGTTAGGTTATACCACTCGTGAATTACGCCTTATGTTATAGATTTATTACACCCACAGAAACCGCCATAATATAACGTTATTTAGGTTAGTTTATACCACTCGTGAATTACGACTTATGTCATAGATTTATTACACCCACAGAAACCGCCCTAACATACCGTTATTGATGTTAGGTTATACCACTCGTGAATTACCACTTATGTCATAGATTTATTACAGCTACAGAAACCACCATAACATAACGTTATTGAGATTAGGTTATACCACTCGCAATTACGACTTATGTCATAGATTTATTACACCCACAGAAACCGCCATAACATAACGTTATTGAGATTAGGTTATACCACTCGTCAATTACGACTTATGTCATAGATTTATTACACCCACAGAAACCGCCATAACATAACGTTATTGAGATTAGGTTATACCACTCGTCAATTACGACTTATGTCATAGATTTATTACACCCACAGAAACCGCCATAACATAACGTTATTGAGATTAGGTTATACCACTCGTCAATTACGACTTATGTCATAGATTTATTACACCCACAGAAACCGCCATAACATAACGTTATTGAGATTAGGTTATACCACTCGTCAATTACGACTTATGTCATAGATTTATTACACCCACAGAAACCGCCATAACATAACGTTATTGAGATTAGGTTATACCACTCGTCAATTACGACTTATGTCATAGATTTATTTCACCCACAGAAACCGCCATAACATAACGTTATTGAGATTAGGTTATACCACTCGTCAATTACGACTTATGTCATAGATTTATTACACCCACAGAAACCGCCATAACATAACGTTATTGAGATTAGGTTATACCACTCGTCAATTACGACTTATGTCATAGATTTATTACACCCACAGAAACCACCATAACATATCGTTATTGAGGTTAGGTTATACCACTCGTGAATTACGACTTATGTCATAGATTTATAACAACCACAGAAACCGCCATAACATAACGTTATTGAGGTTAGGTTATACCACTCGTGAATTACGACTTATGTCATAGATTTATTACACCTACAGAAACCGCCATAACATAATGTTATTGAGGTTAGGTTATACCACTCGTGAATTACGACTTATGACATAGATTTATTACACCCACAGAAACAGCCATAACATAACGTTATTGATGTTAGGCATACCACTCGTGAATTAAGACTTATGTCATAGATTTATTACACCCACAGAAACCGCCATAACATACCGTTATTGATGTTAGGTTATACCACTTGTGAATTACGACTTATGTCATAGATTTATAACACCCACAGAAACTGCCATAACATACCGTTATTGATGTTAGGTATACCACTCGTGAATTACGATTGATGTCATAGATTTATTACACCCACACAAACCGCCATAACATAACGTTTTTGAGGTTAGGTTATACCACTCGTGAATTACGACTTATGTCATAGATTTATTACACCAACAGAGACCGCCATAACTTAACGTTATTGATGTTAGGTTATACCACTAGTGAATTACGACTTATGTCATAGATTTATAACACCCACAGAAACCGCCATAACATACCGTTAATGAGGTTAGTTTATACCACTCGTGAATTACGACTTATGTCATAGATTTATAACACCCACAGAAACCGCCATAACATAACGTTATTGATGTTAGGTATACCACTCGTGAATTACGACTTATGTCATAGATTTATAACACCCACAGAAACCGCCATAACATAACGTTATTGATGTTAGGTATACCACTCGTGAATTACGACTTATGTCATAGATTTATTACACCCACAGAAACCGCCATAACATAACGTTATTGATGTCAGGTATACCACTCGTGAATTACGACTTATGTCAAAGATTTATTACACACACAGAAACCGCCATAACATACCATTATTGATGTTAGGTTATACCACTCGTGAATTACGACTAAAGTCATAGATTTATTACACCCACAGAAACCGCCCTAACATAACGTTTTTAAGGTTAGGTTATACCACTCGTGAATTACGACTTATGTCATAGATTTATAACCCCCACAGAAACCGCCATAACATAACGTTTTTGATGTTAGGTTATGCCACTCGTGAATTACGACTTATGTCATAGATTTATTACACCCACAGAAACCGCCATAACATACCGTTATTGATGTTAGGTTATATCACTCGTGAATTACGACTTATGTCATAGATTTATAACACCCACAGAAACCACAATAACATACCATTATTGATGTTAGGTTATACCACTCGTGAATTACGACTGATGTCATAGATTTATTACACCTACAGAAACCGCCATAACATAACGTTTTTGAGGTTAGGTTATACCACTCGTGAATTACGACTTATGTCATAGAATTATTACACCCACAGAAACCGCTATAACATAACGTTATTGATGTTAGGCATACCACTCGTAAATTATGACTTATGTCATAGATTTATTACAGCCACAGAAACCGCCATAACATAACGTTTTTGATGTTAGGTTCTGCCACTCGTGAATTACGACTTATGTCATACATTTTTTACACCCGCAGAAACCGCAATAACATACCGCTATTGATGTTAGGTTATTACACTCGTGAATTACGACTTATGTCATAGATTTATTACAGCCACAGAAACCGCCATAACATAACGTTTTTGATGTTAGGTTCTGAAACTCGTGAATTACGACTTATGTCATACATTTTTTACACCCGCAGAAACCGCAATAACATACCGCTATTGATGTTAGGTTATTACACTCGTGAATTACGACTTATGTCATAGATTTATTACACCCACAGAACCGCCATAACATACCGTTACTGATGTTAGGTTATACCACTCGTGAATTACGCCTTATGTTATAGATTTATTACACCCACAGAAACCGCCATAACATAACGTTTTTGAGGTTAGGTTATACCACTCGTGAATTACGACTTATATCATAGATTTATTACACACACAGAAACCGCCATAACATACCGTTATTGAGGTTAGTTTATACCACTCGTGAATTAAGACTTATGTCATAGATTTATTACAGCCACAGAAACTGCCTTAACATAACGTTATTGAGGTTAGGTTATACCACTCGTGAATTACGATTTATGTCATAGATTTATTACACCCACACAAAACGCCATAACATAACGTTTTTGAGGTTAGGTTATACCACTCGTGAATTACGACTTATGTCATAGATTTATTACACCCACATAAACTGCCATAACATAACATTATTGATGTTAAGTATACCACTCGTGAATTATGACTTATGTCATAGATTTATTACAGCCACAGAAACCGCCATAACATAACGTTATTGAGATTAGGTTATACCACTCGTCAATTACGACTTATGTCATAGATATATTACACCCACAGAAACCGCCATAACATAACGTTATTGAGATTAGGTTATACCACTCGTCAATTACGACTTATTTCATAGATTTATTACACCCACAGAAACCGCCATAACATAACGTTATTGAGATTAGGTTATACCACTCGTCAATTACGACTTATGTCATAGATTTATTACACCCACAGAAACCACCATAACATAACGTTATTGAGGTTAGGTTATACCACTCGTGAATTACGACTTATGTCATAGATTTATAACAACCACAGAAACCGCCATAACATAACGTTATTGAGGTTAGGTTATACCACTCGTGAATTACGACTTATGTCATAGATTTATTACACCTACAGAAACCGCCATAACATAATGTTATTGAGGTTAGGTTATACCACTAGTGAATTACGACTTATGACATAGATTTATTACACCCACAGAAACAGCCATAACATAACGTTATTGATGTTAGGCATACCACTCGTGAATTATGACTTATGTCATAGATTTATTACACCCACAGAAACCGCCATAACATACCGTTATTGATGTTAGGTTATACCACTTGTGAATTACGACTTATGTCATAGATTTATAACACCCACAGAAACTGCCATAACATACCGTTATTGATGTTAGGTATACCACTCGTGAATTACGATTGATGTCATAGATTTATTACACCCACACAAACCGCTATAACATAACGTTTTTGAGGTTAGGTTATACCACTCGTGAATTACGACTTATGTCATAGATTTATTACACCCACAGAGACCGCCATAACTTAACGTTATTGATGTTAGGTTATACCACTAGTGAATTACGACTTATGTCATAGATTTATAACACCCACAGAAACCGCCATAACATACCGTTAATGAGGTTAGTTTATACAACTCGTGAATTACGCCTTATGTCATAGATTTATAACACCCACAGAAACCGCCATAACATAACGTTATTGATGTTAGGTATACCACTCGTGAATTACGACTTATGTCATAGATTTATAACACCCTCAGAAACCGCCATAACATAACGTTATTGATGTTAGGTATACCACTCGTGAATTACGACTTATGTCATAGATTTATTACACCCACAGAAACCGCCATAACATAACGTTATTGATGTTAGGTATACCACTCGTGAATTACGACTTATGTCAAAGATTTATTACACACACAGAAACCGCCATAACATACCATTATTGATGTTAGGTTATACCACTCGTGAATTACGACTAAAGTCATAGATTTATTACACCCACAGAAACCGCCCTAACATAACGTTTTTAAGGTAAGGCTATACCACTCGTGAATTACGACTTATGTCATAGATTTATAACACCCACAGAAACCGCCATAACATAACGTTTTTGATGTTAGGTTATGCCACTCGTGAATTACGACTTATGTCATAGATTTATTACACCCACAGAAACCGCCATAACATACCGTTATTGATGTTAGGTTATATCACTCGTGAATTACGACTTATGTCATAGATTTATAACACCCAAAGAAACCGCCATAACATAACGTTTTTGATGTTAGGTTATACCACTCATGAATTATGACTTATGTCATAGATTTATAACACCCACAGAAACCACAATAACATACCATTATTGAGGTTAGGTTATACCACTCGTGAATTACGACTTATGTCATAGATTTATTACACCTACAGAAACCGCCATAACATAACGTTTTTGAGGTTAGGTTATACCACTCTTGAATTACGACTTATGTCATAGATTTATTACACCCACAGAAACCGCTATAACATAACGTTATTGATGTTAGGCATACCACTCGTGAATTATGACTTATGTCATAGATTTATTACAGCCACAGAAACCGCCATAACATAACGTTTTTGATGTTAGGTTCTGCCACTCGTGAATTACGACTTATGTCATACATTTTTTACACCCGCAGAAACCGCAATAACATACCGCTATTGATGTTAGGTTATTACACACGTGAATTACGACTTATGTCATAGATTTATTACAGCCACAGAAACCGCCATAACATAACGTTTTTGGTGTTAAGTTCTGCCACTCGTGAATTACGACTTATGTCATACATTTTTTACACCCGCAGAAACCGCAATAACATACCGCTATTGATGTTAGGTTATTACACTCGTGAATTACGACTTATGTCATAGATTTATTACACCCACAGAACCGCCATAACATACCGTTACTGATGTTAGGTTATACCACTCGTGAATTACGCCTTATGTTATAGATTTATTACACCCACAGAAACCGCCATAACATAACGTTTTTGAGGTTAGGTTATACCACTCGTGAATTACGACTTATGTCATAGATTTATTACACACACAGAAACCGCCATAACATACCGTTATTGAGGTTAGTTTATACCACTCGTGAATTAAGACTTATGTCATAGATTTATTACAGCCACAGAAACTGCCTTAACATAACGTTATTGAGGTTAGGTTATACCACTCGTGAATTACGATTTATGTCATAGATTTATTACACCCAAACAAAACGCCATAACATAACGTTTTTGAGGTTAGGTTATACCACTCGTGAATTACGACTTATGTCATAGATTTATTACACCCACATAAACTGCCATAACATAACATTATTGATGTTAGGTATACCACTCGTGAATTATGACTTATGTCATAGATTTATTACAGCCACAGAAACTGCCTTAACATAACGTTATTGAGGTTAGGTTATACCACTCGTGTATTACGACTTATGTCATAGATTTATTACACCCACAGAAACTGCCATAACATAACGTTATTGAGGTTAGGTTATACCACTCGTGAATTACGACTTATGTCATAGATTTATTACACCCACAGAAACTGCCATAACATAACGTTATTGAGGTTAGGTTATACCACTAGTGAATTACGACTTGTCATAGATTTATTACACCCACAGAACCGCCATAACATACCGTTACTGATGTTAGGTTATACCACTCGTGAATTACGCCTTATGTTATAGATTTATTACACCCACAGAAACCGCCATAACATAACGTTTTTGAGGTTAGGTTATACCACTCGTGAATTACGACTTATGTCATAGATTTATTACACACACAGAAACCGCCATAACATACCGTTATTGAGGTTAGTTTATACCACTCGTGAATTAAGACTTATGTCATAGATTTATTACAGCCACAGAAACTGCCTTAACATAACGTTATTGAGGTTAAGTTATACCACTCGTGAATTACGATTTATGTCATAGATTTATTACACCCAAACAAAACGCCATAACATAACGTTTTTGAGGTTAGGTTATACCACTCGTGAAGTACGACTTATGTCATAGATTTATTACACCCACATAAACTGCCATAACATAACATTATTGATGTTAGGTATACCACTCGTGAATTATGACTTATGTCATAGATTTATTACAGCTACAGAAACCGCCATAACATAACGTTTTTGATGTTAGGTTATGCCACTCGTGAATTACGACTTATGTCATAGATTTTTTACACCCGCAGAAACCGCAATAACATACCGTTATTGATGTTAGGTTATTACACTCGTGAATTACGACTTATGTCATAGATTTATTACAGCCACAGAAACTGCCTTAACATAATGTTATTGAGGTTAGGTTATACCACTCGTGTATTACGACTTATGTCATAGATTTATTACACCCACAGAAACTGCCATAACATAACGTTATTGAGGTTAGGTTATACCACTCGTGAATTACGACTTATGTCATAGATTTATTACACCCACAGAAACTGCCATAACATAACGTTATTGAGGTTAGGTTATACCACTAGTGAATTACGACTTGTCATAGATTTATTACACACACAGAAACCGCCATAACATAATGTTATTGAGGTTAGGTTATACCACTCGTCAATTACGACTTATGTCATATATTTATTACACCAACAGAAACCGCCATAACATAATGTTATTGATGTTAGGTTATACCACTCGTGAATTACGACTTGTCATAGATTTATTACACCCACAAAAACCGCCATAACATACCGTTATTGATGTTAGATTATACCACTCGTGAACTACGACTTATGTCATAGATTTATAACACCCACAGAAACCGCCATAACATACCGTTACTGATGTTAGGTTATACCACTCGTGAATTACAACTTATGTCATAGATTTATAACACCCACAGAAACCGCCATAACATACCGTTACTGATGTTAGGTTATACCACTCGTGAATTACGACTTTTTTCATAGATTTATTACACCCTCAGAGACCGCCATAACATAACGTTATTGATGTTAGGTTATACCACTAGTGAATTACGACTTATGTCATAGATTTATAACACCCACAGAAACCGCCATAACATACCGTTAATGAAGTTAGTTTATACCACTCGTGAATTATGACTTATGTCATAGATTTATAACACCCACAGAAACCGCCATAACATACCGTTATTGAGGTTAGTTTATACCACTAGTGAATTACGACTTATGTCATAGATTTATTACACCCACAGAGACCTCCATATTATAACGTTATTTAGGTTAGTTTATACCACTCGTGAATTACGACTTATGTCATAGATTTATTACACACACAGAAACCGCCATAACATAACGTTATTGAGGTTAGGTTATACCACTCGTGAATTACGACTTATGTCATAGATTTATAACACCCACAGAAACCGCCATAACATACCGTTAATGAGGTTAGTTTATACCACTAGTGAATTACGACTTATGTCATAGATTTATTACACCCACAGAGACCTCCATAACATAACGTTATTTAGGTTAGTTTATACCACTCGTGAATTACGACTTATGTCATAGATATATTACACACACAGAAACTGCCTTAACATAACGTTATTGAGGTTAGGTTATACCACTCGTGAATTACGACTTATGTCATAGATTTATAACACCCACAGAAACAGCCATAACATAACGTTATTGATGTTAGGTTATACCACTCATGAATTACGACATATGTCATAGATTTATTACACACACAGAAACCGCCATAACATAACGTTACTGATGTTAGGTTATACCACTCGTGAATTACGACTTATGTCAAAGATTTATTACACACACAGAAACCGCCATAACATACCATTATTGATGTTAGGTTATACCACTCGTGAATTACGACTAAAGTCATAGATTTATTACACCCACAGAAACCGCCCTAACATAACGTTTTTAAGGTTAGGTTATACCACTCGTGAATTACGACTTATGTCATAGATTTATAACACCCACAGAAACCGCCTTAACATAACGTTTTAGATGTTAGGTTATGCCACTCGTGAATTACGACTTATGTCATAGATTTATTACACCCACAGAAACCGCCATAACATACCGTTATTGATGTTAGGTTATATCACTCGTGAATTACGACTTATGTCATAGATTTATAACACCCAAAGAAACCGCCATAACATAACGTTTTTGATGTTAGGTTATGCCACTCGTGAATTACGACTTATGTCATAGATTTATTACACCCACAGAAACCGCCATAACATACCGTTATTGATGTTAGGTTATATCACTCGTGAATTACGACTTATGTCATAGATTTATAACACCCACAGAAACCACAAAAACATACCATTATTGATGTTAGGTTATACCACTCGTGAATTACGACTTATGTCATAGATTTATTACACCTACAGAAACCGCCATAACATAACGTTTTTGAGGTTAGGTTATACCACTCGTGAATTACGACTTATGTCATAGAATTATTACACCCACAGAAACCGCTATAACATAACGTTATTGATGTTAGGCATACCACTCGTGAATTATGACTTATGTCATAGATTTATTACAGCCACAGAAACCGCCATAACATAACGTTTTTGATGTTAGGTTCTGCCACTCGTGAATTACGACTTATGTCATACATTTTTTACACCCGCAGAAACCGCAATAACATACCGCTATTGATGTTAGGATATTACACTCGTGAATTACGACTTATGTCATAGATTTATTACAGCCACAGAAACCGCCATAACATAACGTTTTTGATGTTAGGTTCTGAAACTCGTGAATTACGACTTATGTCATACATTTTTTACACCCGCAGAAACCGCAATAACATACCGCTATTGATGTTAGGTTATTACACTCGTGAATTACGACTTATGTCATAGATTTATTACACCCACAGAACCGCCATAACATACCGTTACTGATGTTAGGTTATACCACTCGTGAATTACGCCTTATGTTATAGATTTATTACACCCACAGAAACCGCCATAACATAACGTTTTTGAGGTTAGGTTATACCACTCGTGAATTACGACTTATATCATAGATTTATTACACACACAGAAACCGCCATAACATACCGTTATTGAGGTTAGTTTATACCACTCGTGAATTAAGACTTATGTCATAGATTTATTACAGCCACAGAAACTGCCTTAACATAACGTTATTGAGGTTAGGTTATACCACTCGTGAATTACGATTTATGTCATAGATTTATTACACCCACAAAAAACGCCATAACATAACGTTTTTGAGGTTAGGTTATACCACTCGTGAATTACGACTTATGTCATAGATTTATTACACCCACATAAACTGCCATAACATAACATTATTGATGTTAAGAATACCACTCGTGAATTATGACTTATGTCATAGATTTATTACAGCCACAGAAACCGCCATAACATAACGTTATTGAGATTAGGTTATACCACTCGTCAATTACGACTTATGTCATAGATATATTACACCCACAGAAACCGCCATAACATAACGTTATTGAGATTAGGTTATACCACTCGTCAATTACGACTTATTTCATAGATTTATTACACCCACAGAAACCGCCATAACATAACGTTATTGAGATTAGGTTATACCACTCGTCAATTACGACTTATGTCATAGATTTATTACACCCACAGAAACCACCATAACATAACGTTATTGAGGTTAGGTTATACCACTCGTGAATTACGACTTATGTCATAGATTTATAACACCCACAGAAACCGCCATAACATAACGTTATTGAGATTAGGTTATACCACTCGTCAATTACGACTTATGTCATAGATTTATTACACCCACAGAAACCACCATAACATAACGTTATTGAGGTTAGGTTATACCACTCGTGAATTACGACTTATGTCATAGATTTATAACAACCACAGAAACCGCCATAACATAACGTTATTGAGGTTAGGTTATACCACTCGTGAATTACGACTTATGTCATAGATTTATTACACCTACAGAAACCGCCATAACATAATGTTATTAAGGTTAGGTTATACCACTAGTGAATTACGACTTATGACATAGATTTATTACACCCACAGAAACAGCCATAACATAACGTTATTGATGTTAGGCATACCACTCGTGAATTATGACTTATGTCATAGATTTATTACACCCACAGAAACCGCCATAACATACCGTTATTGATGTTAGGTTATACCACTTGTGAATTACGACTTATGTCATAGATTTATAACACCCACAGAAACTGCCATAACATACCGTTATTGATGTTAGGTATACCACTCGTGAATTACGATTGATGTCATAGATTTATTACACCCACACAAACCGCTATAACATAACGTTTTTGACGTTAGGTTATACCACTCGTGAATTACGACTTATGTCATAGATTTATTACACCCACAGAGACCGCCATAACTTAACGTTATTGATGTTAGGTTATACCACTAGTGAATTACGACTTATGTCATAGATTTATAACACCCACAGAAACCGCCATAACATACCGTTAATGAGGTTAGTTTATACCACTCGTGAATTACGACTTATGTCATAGATTTATAACACCCACAGAAACCGCCATAACATAACGTTATTGATGTTAGGTATACCACTCGTGAATTACGACTTATGTCATAGATTTATAACACCCTCAGAAACCGCCATAACATAACGTTATTGATGTTAGGTATACCACTCGTGAATTACGACTTATGTCATAGATTTATTACACCCACAGAAACCGCCATAACATAACGTTATTGATGTTAGGTATACCACTCGTGAATTACGACTTATGTCAAAGATTTATTACACACACAGAAACCGCCATAACATACCATTATTGATGTTAGGTTATACCACTCGTGAATTACGACTAAAGTCATAGATTTATTACACCCACAGAAACCGCCCTAACATAACGTTTTTAAGGTTAGGCTATACCACTCGTGAATTACGACTTATGTCATAGATTTATAACACCCACAGAAACCGCCATAACATAACGTTTTTGATGTTAGGTTATGCCACTCGTGAATTACGACTTATGTCATAGATTTATTACACCCACAGAAACCGCCATAACATACCGTTATTGATGTTAGGTTATATCACTCGTGAATTACGACTTATGTCATAGATTTATAACACCCAAAGAAACCGCCATAACATAACGTTTTTGATGTTAGGTTATACCACTCATGAATTATGACTTATGTCATAGATTTATAACACCCACAGAAACCACAATAACATACCATTATTGAGGTTAGGTTATACCACTCGTGAATTACGACTTATGTCATAGATTTATTACACCTACAGAAACCGCCATAACATAACGTTTTTGAGGTTAGGTTATACCACTCTTGAATTACGACTTATGTCATAGATTTATTACACCCACAGAAACCGCTATAACATAACGTTATTGATGTTAGGCATACCACTCGTGAATTATGACTTATGTCATAGATTTATTACAGCCACAGAAACCGCCATAACATAACGTTTTTGATGTTAGGTTCTGCCACTCGTGAATTACGACTTATGTCATACATTTTTTACACCCGCAGAAACCGCAATAACATACCGCTATTGATGTTAGGTTATTACACACGTGAATTACGACTTATGTCATAGATTTATTACAGCCACAGAAACCGCCATAACATAACGTTTTTGGTGTTAAGTTCTGCCACTCGTGAATTACGACTTATGTCATACATTTTTTACACCCGCAGAAACCGCAATAACATACCGCTATTGATGTTAGGTTATTACACTCGTGAATTACGACTTATGTCATAGATTTATTACACCCACAGAACCGCCATAACATACCGTTACTGATGTTAGGTTATACCACTCGTGAATTACGCCTTATGTTATAGATTTATTACACCCACAGAAACCGCCATAACATAACGTTTTTGAGGTTAGGTTATACCACTCGTGAATTACGACTTATGTCATAGATTTATTACACACACAGAAACCGCCATAACATACCGTTATTGAGGTTAGTTTATACCACTCGTGAATTAAGACTTATGTCATAGATTTATTACAGCCACAGAAACTGCCTTAACATAACGTTATTGAGGTTAGGTTATACCACTCGTGAATTACGATTTATGTCATAGATTTATTACACCCAAACAAAACGCCATAACATAACGTTTTTGAGGTTAGGTTATACCACTCGTGAATTACGACTTATGTCATAGATTTATTACACCCACATAAACTGCCATAACATAACATTATTGATGTTAGGTATACCACTCGTGAATTATGACTTATGTCATAGATTTATTACAGCCACAGAAACTGCCTTAACATAACGTTATTGAGGTTAGGTTATACCACTCGTGTATTACGACTTATGTCATAGATTTATTACACCCACAGAAACTGCCATAACATAACGTTATTGAGGTTAGGTTATACCACTCGTGAATTACGACTTATGTCATAGATTTATTACACCCACAGAAACTGCCATAACATAACGTTATTGAGGTTAGGTTATACCACTAGTGAATTACGACTTGTCATAGATTTATTACACCCACAGAACCGCCATAACATACCGTTACTGATGTTAGGTTATACCACTCGTGAATTACGCCTTATGTTATAGATTTATTACACCCACAGAAACCGCCATAACATAACGTTTTTGAGGTTAGGTTATACCACTCGTGAATTACGACTTATGTCATAGATTTATTACACACACAGAAACCGCCATAACATACCGTTATTGAGGTTAGTTTATACCACTCGTGAATTAAGACTTATGTCATAGATTTATTACAGCCACAGAAACTGCCTTAACATAACGTTATTGAGGTTAGGTTATACCACTCGTGAATTACGATTTATGTCATAGATTTATTACACCCAAACAAAACGCCATAACATAACGTTTTTGAGGTTAGGTTATACCACTCGTGAAGTACGACTTATGTCATAGATTTATTACACCCACATAAACTGCCATAACATAACATTATTGATGTTAGGTATACCACTCGTGAATTATGACTTATGTCATAGATTTATTACAGCTACAGAAACCGCCATAACATAACGTTTTTGATGTTAGGTTATGCCACTCGTGAATTACGACTTATGTCATAGATTTTTTACACCCGCAGAAACCGCAATAACATACCGTTATTGATGTTAGGTTATTACACTCCTGAATTACGACTTATGTCATAGATTTATTACAGCCACAGAAACTGCCTTAACATAATGTTATTGAGGTTAGGTTATACCACTCGTGTATTACGACTTATGTCATAGATTTATTACACCCACAGAAACTGCCATAACATAACGTTATTGAGGTTAGGTTATACCACTCGTGAATTACGACTTATGTCATAGATTTATTACACCCACAGAAACTGCCATAACATAACGTTATTGAGGTTAGGTTATACCACTAGTGAATTACGACTTGTCATAGATTTATTACACACACAGAAACCGCCATAACATAATGTTATTGAGGTTAGGTTATACCACTCGTCAATTACGACTTATGTCATATATTTATTACACCAACAGAAACCGCCATAACATAATGTTATTGATGTTAGGTTATACCACTCGTGAATTACGACTTGTCATAGATTTATTACACCCACAAAAACCGCCATAACATACCGTTATTGATGTTAGATTATACCACTCGTGAACTACGACTTATGTCATAGATTTATAACACCCACAGAAACCGCCATAACATACCGTTACTGATGTTAGGTTATACCACTCGTGAATTACAACTTATGTCATAGATTTATAACACCCACAGAAACCGCCATAACATACCGTTACTGATGTTAGGTTATACCACTCGTGAATTACGACTTTTTTCATAGATTTATTACACCCTCAGAGACCGCCATAACATAACGTTATTGATGTTAGGTTATACCACTAGTGAATTACGACTTATGTCATAGATTTATAACACCCACAGAAACCGCCATAACATACCGTTAATGAAGTTAGTTTATACCACTCGTGAATTATGACTTATGTCATAGATTTATAACACCCACAGAAACCGCCATAACATACCGTTATTGAGGTTAGTTTATACCACTAGTGAATTACGACTTATGTCATAGATTTATTACACCCACAGAGACCTCCATATTATAACGTTATTTAGGTTAGTTTATACCACTCGTGAATTACGACTTATGTCATAGATTTATTACACACACAGAAACCGCCATAACATAACGTTATTGAGGTTAGGTTATACCACTCGTGAATTACGACTTATGTCATAGATTTATAACACCCACAGAAACCGCCATAACATACCGTTAATGAGGTTAGTTTATACCACTAGTGAATTACGACTTATGTCATAGATTTATTACACCCACAGAGACCTCCATAACATAACGTTATTTAGGTTAGTTTATACCACTCGTGAATTACGACTTATGTCATAGATATATTACACACACAGAAACTGCCTTAACATAAAGTTATTGAGGTTAGGTTATACCACTCGTGAATTACGACTTATGTCATAGATTTATAACACCCACAGAAACAGCCATAACATAACGTTATTGATGTTAGGTTATACCACTCATGAATTACGACATATGTCATAGATTTATTACACACACAGAAACCGCCATAACATAACGTTACTGATGTTAGGTTATACCACTCGTGAATTACGACTTATGTCAGAGATTTATTACACACACAGAAACCGCCATAACATACCATTATTGATGTTAGGTTATACCACTCGTGAATTACGACTAAAGTCATAGATGTATTACACCCACAGAAACCGGCATAACATACCGTTATTGATGTTAGGTATACCACTCGTGAATTACGATTTATGTCATAGATTTATTACACCCACACAAACCGCCATAACATAACGTTTTTGAGGTTAGGTTATACCACTCGTGAATTACGACTTATGTCATAGATTTATTACACCCACAGAAACCGCCATAACATAACGTTATTGATGTTAGGTATACCACTCGTGAATTATGACTTATGTCATAGATTTATTACAGCCACAGAAACCGCCATAACATAACGTTTTTGATGTTACGTTATGCCACTCGTGAATTACGACTTATGTCATAGATTGTTTACACCCGCAGAAAGCGCAATAACATACCGTTATTGATGTTAGGTTATTACACTCGTGAATTACGACTTATGTCATAGATTTATTACAGCCACAGAAACCGCCATAACATAACGTTATTGAGGTTAGGTTATACCACTCGTCAATTACGACTTATGTCATATATTTATTACACCCATAGAAACCGCCATAACATAACGTTATTGATGTTAGGTTATACCACTCGTGAACTACGACTTATGTCATAGATTTATTACACCCACAGAAACCACCATAACATAACGTTATTGAGGTTAGGTTATACCACTCGTGAATTACGACTTATGTCATAGATTTATTACACCCACAGAAACCGCCATAACATAACATTTTTGAGGTTAGGTTATACCACTCGTGAATTACGACTTATGTCATAGATTTATTACACCCACAGAGACCTCCATAACATAACGTTATTTAGGTTAGTTTATACCACTCGTGAATTACGACTTACGTCATAGATATATTACACACACAGAAACTGCCATAACATAACGTTATTGAGGTTAGGTTATACCACTCGTGAATTACGACTTATGTCATAGATTTATAACACCCACAGAAACAGCCATAACATAACGTTATTGATGTTAGGTTATACCACTCATGAATTACGACATATGTCATAGATTTATTACACACACAGAAACCGCCATAACATAACGTTACTGATGTTAGGTTATACCACTCGTGAATTACGCCTTATGTTATAGATTTATTACACACACAGAAACCGCCATAACATAACGTTTTTGAGGTTAGGTTATACCACTCGTGAATTACGACTTATGTCATAGATTTATAACACCCACAGAAACCGCCATAACATAACGTTTTTGATGTTAGGTTATACCACTCGTGAATTATGACTCATGTCATAGATTTATAACACCCACAGAAACCACAATAACATACCATTATTGATGTTAGGTTATACCACTCGTGAATTACGACTTATGTCATAGATTTATAACACCCACAGAAACCACCATAATATAACGTTTTTGATGTTAGGTTATACCACTCGTGAATTATGACTTATGTCATAGATTTATTACACCCACAGAAACCGACATAACATACCATTATTGAGGTTAGGTTATACCACTCGTGAATTACGACTTATGTCATAGATTTATAACACCCACAAAACCGCCATAACATAACGTTATTGAGGTTAGGTTATACCATTCGTGAATTACGACTTATGTCATAGATTTATAACACCCACAGAAACCGCCATAACATAACGTTATTGAGGTTATGTTATACCACTCGTGAATTACGACTTATGTCATAGATTTATTACACCCACAGAAACCGCCATAACATAACGTTATTGATGTTAGGTTATGCCACTTGTGAATTACGACTTATCTTATAGATATATTACACCCACAGAAACCGCCAGAACATACCGTTACTGATGTTAGGTTATACCACTCGTGAATTACGACTTATGTCATAGATTTATTACACACACAGAAACCGCCATAACATAACGTTTTTGATGTTAGGTTATGCCACTTGTGAATTACGACTTATGTCATAGATTTATTACACCCACAGAAACCGCCATAACATACCGTTACTGATGTTAGGTTATACCACTCGTGAATTACGACTTATGTCATAGATTTATTACACCCACAGAAACCGCCATAACATAACGTTATTGATGTTAGGTTATACCACTTGTGAATTACGACTTATGTCATAGATTTATAACACCCACAGAAACCGCCATAATATAACGTTTTTAAGGTTAAGTTATACCACTCGTGAATTACGACTTATTTCATAGATTTATAATACCCACAGAAACCGCCATAACATACCGTTATTGATGTTAGGTTATACCACTCGTGAATTATGACTTATGTCATAGATTAATTACAGCCACAGAAACCGCCATAACATAACGTTTTTGTGGTTAGGTTATACCACTCGTGAATTACGACTTATGTCATAGATGTATTACACAAACAGAAGCCATTTCATGTGAAATACTATCTTTTGGAAGTGTCTCTTAAGATATTGTTTATCTCATCTGTGTGTTATTTTGGCTATTCCATTAAAAGATACATGGGACCCCAGGAAGGCACTTTTGAAATCGAACACCCACCCATAGATGCAAAATTAAGTTTAAAGTTCTAGAGCCATGTTTTGTTTCATGAACATGTTGATGTTCATTTAAATCGAAATCAATACACAACAATAGATATTTACAATTCAACCATTGCAATATCTTAGAAAAGCGAGAATAAGATTATATTTTATTACGTAGAAAACTTTGAACAGGTAAATTAATCCACAGGTAAATGTATTTATCAATTATCTGGCAATAGTTGTGCAGCTATACAATTTAGATTTACCTCATTTTCCTGTGCAATCACGCAATGATAAAAGTAGTATATACGTCATGCAAATAATACTTATTTTTACATACAACTTAGTAGCAGTTTTAAATATATGTTTCTCTCCGGGAAATGTTCATATGATGTTTAAGTATTATATTTGTGAATTGATAATAGTACAAAAACGGTGGCCATTCATCTTTAAAGAAATAATGTTTATCAATTTGCCTTCCTGGGGTCCCGGGTATGTTTCAATGGAATAGCCCTTAGTTATAGCTGATCTGGAAGTATTACAATCATTAGTCAAACATGTTATACATGCAAGAGTCTAGTACACCTCACTAACCAGCTATGAACAGAATAGGAAGTAAGGATAGAAACTGTTTTCAAAACAATAATTTACCAATAATTTTGGGACCATATGCACTCTAAGACCTCAACTGTTTCCAAAATAATAATTTACCAACAATTTAGAGACCATATGCACCCTAAGCTCTCAACTGTTTCCAAAATAATAATTTACCAACAATTTAGGACCAATATTCACTTTTAGCCAGATTACACATTGCACAATGCAGCAAATACAAACTTTAAATTACAAATCTCAAACAAGCCCTCAATATTTGAGAAACAATATGAATTGCATAACCGTGTCATTCTTATGTGCTGATTGCGAGATTATAACAGTACATACATGGAGACGTTCTCGCAGCTGTTTGTTGTCCTGCCGGAGCTGCCCCACCTGGTTTTGTAACAACAACAACGTATGTGGCTTGTGATCAACAACCACGGCTGTCTTCCGAGCTGTAACCAATATTCAGTTATAATAATATACACCTCTGTAACGAAGTCAGCTATAATATACACCTCTGTAATGAATAGTCAGCTATAATATACACCTCTGTAACGAATAGTCAGCTATAATATACACCTCTGTAACAAATTGTCAGCTATAATATACACCTCTGTAACGAATAGTCAGCTATAATATACACCTCTTTAACGAGTAGTCAGCTATAATATACACCTCTGTAACAAATAGTCAGCTATTATATACACCTCTTTAACGAGTAGTCAGCTATAATATACACCTCTGTAACAAATTGTCAGCTATAATATACACCTCTGTAACGAGTAGTCAGCTATAATATACACCTCTGTAACAAATAGTCAGCTATTATATACACCTCTTTAACGAGTAGTCAGCTATAATATACACCTCTGTAACAAATTGTCAGCTATAATAAACACCTCTGTAACGAATAGTCAGCTATAATATACACCTCTGTAACAAATAGTCAGCTATAATATACACCTCTGTAACGAATAGTCAGCTATAATATACACCTCTGTAACGAATAGTCAGCTATAATATACACCTCTGTAACAAATAGTCAGCTATAATATACACCTCTGTAACAAATTGTCAGCTATAATAAACACCTCTGTAACGAATAGTCAGCTATAATATACACCTCTGTAACAAATAGTCAGCTATAATATACACCTCTGTAACGAATAGTCAGCTATAATATACACCTCTGTAACAAATAGTCAGCTATAATATACACCTCTGTAACAAATTGTCAGCTATAATAAACACCTCTGTAACGAATAGTCAGCTATAATATACACCTCTGTAACAAATTGTCAGCTATAATATACACCTCTGTAACGAATAGTCAACTATAATATACACCTCTGTAACAAATAGTCAGCTATTATATACACCTCTTTAACGAGTAGTCAGCTATAATATACACCTCTGTAACGAATAGTCAACTATAATATACATCTCTGTAACAAATTGTCAGCTATTATATACACCTCTGTAACGAAATGTCAGCTATAATATACACCTCTGTAACGAATAGTCAGCTATAATATACACCTCTGTAACGAATAGTCAGCTATAATATACACCTCTGTAACAAATAGTCAGCTATAATATACACCTCTGTAACAAATAGTCAGCTATAATATACACCTCTGTAACGAATAGTCAGCTATAATATACACCTCTGTAACAAATAGTCAGCTATAATATACACCTCTGTAACAAATAGTCAGCTATAATATACACCTCTGTAACGAATAGTCAGCTATAATATACACCTCTGTAACGAATAGTCAGCTATAATATACACCTCTGTAACGAATAGTCAGCTATAATATACATCTCTGTAACAAATTGTCAGCTATTATATACACCTATGTAACGAATAGTCAGCTATAATATACACCTCTTTAACGAATAGTCAGCTATAATATACACCTCTGTAACAAATAGTCAGCTATAATATACACCTATGTAACAAATAGTCAGCTATAATATACACCTCTGTAACGAATAGTCAGCTATTATATACACCTCTGTAACGAATAGTCAGCTATAATATACACCTCTGTAACAAATAGTCAGCTATAATATACACCTCTGTAACGAATAGTCAGCTATAATATACACCTCTGTAACAAATAGTCAGCTATAATATACACCTCTGTAACAAAATACACCTCTGTAACGAATAGTCAGCTATAATATACACCTCTGTAACAAATAGTCAGCTATAATATACACCTCTGTAACAAATAGTCAGCTATAATATACACCTCTGTAACGAATAGTCAGCTATAATATACACCTCTGTAACGAATAGTCAGCTATAATATACACCTCTGTAACAAATAGTCAGCTATAATATACACCTCTGTAATGAATAGTCAGCTATAATATACACCTCTGTAACGAATAGTCAGCTATAATATACACCTCTGTAACAAATTGTCAGCTATAATATACACCTCTGTAATGAATAGTCAGCTATAATATACACCTCTGTAATGAATAGTCAGCTATAATATACACCTCTGTAACGAATAGTCAGCTATAATATACACCTCTGTAACGAATAGTCAGCTATAATATACACCTCTGTAACGAATAGTCAGCTATAATATACACATCTGTAACGAATAGTCAGCTATAATATACACCTCTGTAACGAAAAGTCAGCTATAATATACACCTCTGTAACGAATATTCAGCTATAATATACACCTCTGTAACGAATAGTCAGCTATAATATACACCTCTGTAACGAATAGTCAGCTATAATATACACCTCTGTAACGAATAGTCAGCTATAATATACACCTCTGTAACAAATTGTCAGCTATAATATACACATCTGTAACGAATAGTCAGCTATTATATACACCTCTGTAACGAATAGTCAGCTATAATATACACCTCTATAACAAATTGTCAGCTATAATATACACATCTGTAATGAATAGTCAGCTATTATATACATCTCTGTAATGAATTGTCAGCTATAATATACACCTCTGTAACGAATAGTCAGCTATAATATACACCTCTGTAACAAATTGTCAGCTATAATATACACATCTGTAATGAATAGTCAGCTATTATATACACCTCTGTAACGAATAGTCAGCTATAATATACACCTCTGTTACAAATAGTCAGCTATAATATACACCTCTGCAACGAATAGTCCGCTATAATATACACCTCTGTAACGAATAGTCAGCTATAATATACACCTCTGTAACGAATAGTCAGCTATAATACACACCTCTGTAACAAATTGTCAGCTATAATATACACCTCTGTAACGAATAGTCAGCTATAATATACACCTCTGTAACGAATAGTCAGCTATAATATAGACCTTTGGAATAAAGGCATGAAAGATCAAGCGTGAACTTTAGAGTAATTATTTTAAAATAGTTGTCATAAGCTACTCCACTAGTTTTATACCAGATGGAGCACAATAGGAAATTTAATGCTCTTGCCCGTTTTATATTGAATTGAGTACCTTTTGATGGTTTTATTAAAATCAGAATGTTCTACTTTTATTTTAATCGTTTTACATATGAACCACATATGTGTATGCTACTGATATATTTACTTCTCGAAGGAAGATAATTTTATGGGATTTGATTTAAGACACTTTTGTGAACATTTCCTCCTTGATATCAGTACCAGATACCAGCTATATTATGTCTGGCCCAATATAACCCCAATACACATGCATTGATATGTTATGTCTTAAATTCACTCATTCATACTGTTAACTTACTTGGAGGGGTGTCAAACAATTCATCGTCGCTGTCATTCCAACTGTAGTCACCAGAGTCCTGACCTGTCTCACTCTGAAACAGACGATAAATGGAGCTTTAAAAAGAAGATGACATTTTTTTTACAACACTATATGTAAAGCTGATAATCTTTATTTCAAGATTGTGCCTCCCCATGACGCTCTAATAAAACATGGAACATTGTTAAACATTTTACAATACATAAACAAAATGCTGAGAGAATGTTTATAAACAAGAGGTCAATGACCTTGAAGCTTTACTGATAGGTTTTTGATAGCTAGATCAGCATTCCTGTGAAGTTTCATGAAAATCCGTCAAGTAGGTTCAGAGGATTAGTCGCTACAAGTTTTCATTATATAACTCTATGTAAACAAAGATGGCAGCTGGCGGCCTGTTTAATGTCAAATCAAAAGAATTCTTGACAAGGATCAATATCATATGTCGTACTGATCATTTTAGAAAAAGTCCCATATCAATATCACTTACCGTGGTGTCAGGATGAAGACCATGAATGAGCAAGATAAACAAGAAATCTGTGGATTCACATGTCTCCCCTAACAGGGGCTGGACTTAAAAATAAAAAGGTCAATGATGCTTAAATGAAAGTTTGTAAACATTTTAGTAACTAAAAACAAGAGGTCAATGACCTTGAAGCTCTACTGATTGATTTTGATTTCAGGAAGTAGTCGCTACAGACTTGTTTTTTGAAAAAATATTTTTAGCCGTGGCGGCCATCTTGAATTTCCGGCCAACCTCAAATTTTGCTAGGATCAATTAGACATCAAGAGCAACATTCCTGTGAAGTTTCATGAAAATCCGTCAAGTAGTTTCATAGAAATAGTCGCTACAAGTTTTCATTATATAACTCTTTGTAAACAAAGATGGCCACTGAAAGCCATGTTTAACGTCAAATCAAAATAATGTTTGACTATGATAACCATCATGTCATGCTGATCATTTTACAAAAAGTCCCATATCAATATCACTTATAGTTTTCAAGACGTAGTCGCTACAAACTTCTTTTTTAAAAAATCTAATTTTAGCTATGGCGGCCATCTTTAATTTCTGGCCGATCTGAAATTTTGCTAGGATCAATTAAACATTAAGAGCAACATTCCTGTAAAGTTTCATGAAAATCTGCCAAGTAGTTTCAAAGGATTAGTCGCTACAAGTTTTTACTATATAACTCTATGTAAACAAAGATGGCCGCTGGCAGCCATGTTTAACTTTGAATCAAAACAATTTTTGACAAGGACCAACATCATGTCATGCTGATCATTTTACAAAAAGTCCAATATCAATATCACTTATAGTCTTCAAGTAGTAGTGGCTACAAACTTGTATTTTGAAAATCTATTTTTAGCCATGGCAGCCATCTTGAATTTCCGGGCGACCTGAAATTTTGCTAGGATCAATTACACATCAAGAGCAACATTCCTGTGAAGTTTCATGAAAATCCGTCAAGTAGTTTCAGAGAAGTAGTCGCTACAAGTTTTCATCATATAACTCTATGTAAACAAAGATGGCCACTGGCAGCCATGTTTAACGTCGAATCAAAATAATGTTTGACTCTGATAACCATCATGTCATGCTGATCATTTTACAAAAAGTCCCATATCAATATCACTTATAGTTTTCAAGACGTAGTCGCTACAAACTTCTTTTTTAAAAATCTATTTTTAGCTGTGGTGGCCATCTTGAATTCTGGCCGATCTGAAATTTTGCAAGGATCAATTAGACATTAAGAGCAACATTCCTGTAAAGTTTCATGAAAATCTGTCAAGTAGTTTCAAAGGAGTAGTCGCTACAAGTTTTTACTATATAACTGTATGTAAACAAAGATGGCCGCTGGCAGCCATGTTTAACGTTGAATCAAAACGATTTTTGACAAGGACCAACATCATGTCATGCTGATCATTTTAGAAAAAGTCCCATATCAATATCACTTACAGTTTTCAAGAAGTAGTCGCTACAAACTTGTATTTTAAAAACCTATTTTTAGATCTGGCGGCCATCTTGGATTTCACATCAACATGAATTTTTGCTAGGATCAACTAGACTTCATGGGCAACATTTCTGTAAAGTTTCATGAAAATCCTATGTTGCCATTGTGTTTGGGTCCTGTGGTTTGTGGTACAGTGCAGGCCTCTGGTGCTATTGTGTTTAGGTGCTGTGGTTTGTGGTACAGTGCATGCCTATGGTGCCATTGTGTTTCGGTCCTGCGGTTTGTGGTACAGTGCAGACCTATGGTGCCATTGCGCTTGGGTGCTGTGTTTGTGGTACAGTGCATACCTACAGTGCAATTGTGTTTCGGTGCTGTGGTTTGTGGTACAGTGCACAACTATGGTGCTATTGTGTTTGGGTGCTGTGGTTTGTGATACAGTGCAGGCCTATGATGCTGTTGTGTTTGGGTACTGTGGTTTGTGGTACAATGCAGACCTATGGTGCCATTGTGCTTGAGTCCTGTGGTTTGTGGTACAGTGCAGACCTATGATGCTATTCTGTTTGGGTGTTGTGGTTTGTGGTACAGTGCAGACTTGTGGTGCCATTGTTTTTGGGTGCTGTGGTCTGTGGTACAGTGCAGACCTATGGTGCCAGTGTGTTTGGGTCCGGTGGTTTGTGGTACAGTGCAGGCATATGGTGCTATTGTGTTTGGGTCCTGTGGTTTGTGGTACAGTGCAGACATATGTTTGGGTCCTGTGGTTTGTGGTACAGTGCAGACATATGTTTGGGTCCTGTGGTTTGTGGTACAGTGCAGACATATGGTGCCTGATGGTGCAGGCCTATTGTGTTTGGGTCCTATGGTTTGTGGTACAGTGCAGACCTATGGTGCCAATGTGTTTGGGTGCTGTGGTTTGTGGTACAGTGCAGACCTATGATGCTATTGTGTTTGGGTACTGTGGTTTGTGGTACAGTGCAGGCCTATGGTGCCATTGTGTTTGGGTGATGTGGTTTGTGGTACAGTGCAGACCTCTGGTGCCATTGCGTTTGGTTGCTGTGGGTTGTGGTACAGTGCAGACCTATGGTGCCATTGTGTTTGGGTCCTGTGGTTTGTGGTACAGTGCAGACATATGGTGCTATTGTTTAGGTCCTGTGGTTTGTGGTACAGTGCAGACATATGGTGCCATTGTGTTTGGGTCCTGTGGTTTGTGGTACAGTGCAGACCTATGGTGCCATTGTGTTTGGGTGCTGTGGTTTGTGGTACAGTGCAGGCCTATGGTGCCATTGTTTGGGTCCTGTGGTTTGTGGTACAGTGCAGACATATGGTGCCATTGTGTTTGAGTCCTGTGGTTTGTGGTACAGTGCAGACCTGCAGACCTATGGTGCTATTGTATTTGGGTTCTGTGGTTTGTGGTACAGTGCAGACATATAGTGCTATTGTGTTTAGGTGATGCAGTTTCCATTGTGTTTGGGTCCTGTGGTTTGTGGTACAGTGCAGGACTATGGTGCCATTGTGTTTGGGTGGTATGATTTGTGGTACAATGCAGGCCTATGGTTCCATTGTGTTTGGGTGCTGTGGTTTGTGGTACAGTGCAGGACTATGGTGCCATTGTGTTTGGGTGCTGTGGTTTGTGGTACAGTGCAGGCCTATGGTGCCATTGTGCTTGGGTGTTGTGGTTTGTGGTACAGTGCAGATCTATGGTGCCATTGTGTTTCGGTGATGTGGTTTGTGGTACAGTGCAGACCTATGGTGCCATTGTGTTTGGGTGCTGCGGTTTGTGTACAATGCAGGACTAAGATGTCATTGTGTTTGGGTGCTGTGGTTTGTGGTACAGTGCAGATATATGGTGCTATAGTGTTTGGGTCCTGTGGTTTGTGGTACAGTGCAGACATATAGTGCTATTGTGTTTGGGTGCTGTGGTTTGTGGTACAGTGCAGACATATGGTGCTATAGTGTTTGGGTCCTGTGGTTTGTGGTACAGTGCAGACATATAGTGCTATTGTGTTTAGGTGATGCAGTTTCTATTGATGTATTTTTCTCAATTCAGTACTTGAGGCCACATAATTCCCAGGGGCAACTAGACGACAGTATGACCCGGTGCATCAACTAAGGCAGGTAAACCAGACCACAGTATGACCAGGTGCATCAACTAAGGCAAATAAACCCGACCATAGTATGACCAAGTGCATCAACTAAGGCAGGTAAACCATACCACAGTATGATCAGGTGCATCAACTAAGCCAGGTAAACGAGACCATAGTATGACCAGGTGCATCAACTTAGGCAGGTAAACTAGACCAATTCCAGGAGCATCAGCTGAGGCAGGGTAAATTAGAGCACAGTTTGACCAGGTGCATCAACTGAGGCAGGTTAACCAGCCCAGAGTATGACCAGGTGCATCAACTAAGGCAAATAAACCCGACCATAGTATGACCAAGTGCATCGACTAAGGCAGGTAAACCATACCACAGTATGATCAGGTTCATCAACTAAGGCAGGTAAACGAGACCATATAATGTCCAGGTGCATCAACTAAGGCAGGTAAACTAGACCAATTCCAGGGGCATCAGCTGAGGCAGGGTAAATTAGAGCACAGTATGACCAGGTGCATCAACTGAGGCAGGTAAACCGGACCACAGTATGACAAGGTGCATCAACTTAGGCAGGTAAACCAGACCACAATATAACCAGGTACATCAACTAAGGCAAATAAACCAGACCACAGTATAACCAGGTACATCAACTAAGGTGGGTAAACCAGACCACAGTATGACCAGGTGCGTAAACTAAGGCAGGTAAACCAGACCAAAGTATGACCAGGTGCGTCAACTAAGGCAGGTAAAACAGACCACAGTATGACCAGCCAGGTGCATCAATTAAGGCAGTTAAACCAGACCACAGTATGACCAGGTGCATCAACTAAGGCAGGAAACCGGACCACAGTATGACCAGGTGCATCAACTAAGGCAGGTAAATGGCCAGGTGCATCAACAAAGGCAGGTAAACCAGACCACAATACAATCAGGTACATCAACTAAGGCAAATAAACCAGACCACAGTATAACCAGGTATATCAACCGAGACAGGTAAACCAGACTACAGTATGACCAGGTGCATCAACTAAGGCAGGTAAACCAGACCACAGTATGACCAGGTGCATCGATTAAGGCAGGTAAACCAGACCACAGTATGACCAGGTGCATCAACTAAGGCAGGAAACCAGACCACAGTATGACCAGGTGCATCAACTAAGGCAGGTAAATGGCCAGGTGCATCAACTAAGGCAGGTAAACCTGACCAAATATGACCAGGGGCATCAACTAAGGCAGGTAGACCAGGGGCATCAACTAAGGCAGGTAAACCAGACCACAGTATAACCAGTGCAACTAAGGCAGGTAAACCAGACCACAGTATGACCAGGGGCATCAACTAAGGCAGATAAACCAGACCACAGTATGACAATTGAATTGAATGTTGTTTAACGGCTCATCAACACAGTATAGGTTATTTAGAGCCGCCCCAGAGAGAGGGGAAGGATACATAGGAATCCGGGAACCTGCCCTACTCTTATTATCGAATAGATTCCTATGGTTCTTTAACGTGCTCGGAGGATAGACCGATACACGGGACCGCCCGGTTTACGTCCCCATCCGACGGACGAGGCTAAGGTAAAGTGTCTTGCCCAAGAACACACCGACGGAACTCAGAGGCACCACAGAGGATTGAACCCGGGGCCTTCGGTTACAAATCCGCCGCGCTACCGACTGCACCACGCCAGCCCCTTCACAGTATGACAAGGTGCATCAACTAAGGCAGGTAAACCAGACCATAGTATAACCAGGTACATCAACTGAGGTAGGTAAACCAGACCACAGTATGACCAGGTGCATCAACTGAGGCAGGTAAACCAGACCACAGTAGGACCAGGTGAATCAACTGAGGCAGGTAAACCAGACCACAGTATGACCAGGTGCATCAACTAAGGCAAATAAACCTGATCATAGTATGACCAAGTGCATCAACTAAGGCAGGTAAACCTTACCACAGTATGATCAGGTGCATCAACTAAGGCAGGTAAACGAGACCACAGTATGACCAGGTGCATCAACTAAGGCAGGTAAACTAGACCAATTCCAGGAGCATCAGCTGAGGCAGGGTAAATTAGAGCACAGTTTGACCAGGTGCATCAACTGAGGCAGGTAAACCGGACCACAGTATGACCAGGTGCATCAACTGAGGCAGGTAAACCAGACCACAATATAACCAGGTACGTCAACTAAGGCAAATAAACCAGACCACAGTATAACCAGGTACATCAACTGAGGCAGGTAAACCAGACTACAGTATGACCAGGTGCATCATCTAAGGCAGGTAAACCAGACCAAAGTATGACCAGGTGCATAAACTAAGGCAGGTAAACCAGACCACAGTATGACCAGGTGCGTCAACTAAGGCAGGTTAACCAGACCACAGTATGACCAGGTGCATCAATTAAGGCAGTTACACCAGACCACAGTATGACCAGTTGCATCAACTAAGGCAGGAAACCAGACCACAGTATGACCAGGTGCATCAACTAAGGCAGGTACATGGCCAGGTGCATCAAATAAGGCAGGTAAACCAGACCAAATATGACCAGGGGCATCAACTGAGACAGGTAAACCATACCACAGTATGACCAGGTGCATCAACTGAGGCAGGTAAACCAGACCACAATATAACCAGGTACATGAACTAAGGCAAATAAATCAGACTACAGTATAACCAGGTACATCAACTGAGACAGGTATACCAGACTACAGTATGACCAGGTGCATCACCTAAGGCAGGTAAACCAGTCCGCAGTATGACAAGGTGCGTAAACTAAGACTGGTAAACCAGACCACATTATGACCAGGTGCGTAAACTAAGGCAGGTAAATCAGACCACAGTATGACCAGGTGCATCAATTAAGGCAGGTAAACCAGACCACAGTATGACCAGGTGCATCAACTAAGGCAGGTAAATGGCCAGGTGCATCAACTAAGGTAGGTAAACCTGACCAAATATGACAAGGGGAATCAACTAAGGCAGGTAGACCAGGGGCATCAACTGAGGCAGGTAAACCAGACCACAGTATGACCAGGTCCATCAACTAAGGCAGGTAAACCAGACCATAGTATGACCAGGGGCATTAACTAAGGCAGGTAAACCAGACCACAGTATGGCCAGGTGCTTCAACTAAGGCAGGTAAACCAGACCACAGTATGGCCAGGTGTGTCAACTAAGGCAGGTAAACCAGACCAAAATATGACCAGGTGCATAAACTAAGGCAGGTAAACCAGACCACAGTATGACCAGGTGCATCAACAAAGGCAGGAAACCAGACCACAGTATGACCAGGTGCATCAACTAAGGCAGGTAAATGGCCAGGTGTATCAACTAAGGCAGGTAAACCAGACCACAGTATGATTAGGTGCATCAACTAAGGCAGGTAAACCAGACCAAATATGTCCAGGGGCTTCAACTAAGGCAGGTAGACCAGGGGCATCAACTAAGGCAGGAAAACCAGACCACAGTATGACCAAGTGCATCAAATGAGGCAGGTAAACCAGACCATAGTATGACCAGTGCAACTAAGGCAGGTAAACCAGATCACAGTATGACCAGGGGCATCAACTAAGGCAGATAAACCAGATCACAGTATGACCAGGTGCATCAACTAAGGCAGGTAAACCAGACCACAGTATGACCAGGTCCATCAACTAAGGCAGGTAAACCAGATCATAGTATGACCAGGTGCATCAACTAAGGCAGGTAAACCAGATCACAGTATGACCAGAGGCATCAACTAAAGCAGATAAACCAGACTACAGTATGACCAGGTGCTTCAACTAAGGCAGGTAAACCAGACCACAGTATGACCAGGGGCATCAACTAAAGCAGATAAACCAGACCACAGTATGACCAGGTGCTTCTACTAAGGCAGGTAAACCAGACCACAGTATGACCAGGGGCATTAACTAAGGCAGGTAAACCAGACCACACTATGACCAGGTCCATCAACTAAGGCAGGTAAACCAGATCACAGTATGACCAGGGGCATCAACTAAGGCAGGTAAACCAGATCACAGTATGACCAGCGGCATCAACTAAGGCAGATAAACCAGACCACAGTATGACCAGGTGCATCAACTAAGGCAGGTAAACCAGACCACAGTATGACCAGGGGCATCAACTAAGACAGGTAAACCAGATCACAGTATGACCAAGGGCATCAACTAAGGCAGATAAACCAGACCACAGTATGACCACGTGCATCAACTAAGGCAGGTAAACCAGACCACAGTATGACCAGGTCCATCAACTAAGGCAGGTAAACCGGACCACAGTATGACCAGGTACATCAACTGAGGCAGGTAAACCAGACCACAGTAGAACCAGGTGCATCAACTGAGGCAGGTAAACCAGACCACAGTATGACCAGGTGCATCAACTAAGACAAATAAACCTGATCATAGTATGACCAAGTGCATCAACTAAGGCAGGTAAACCATACCACAGTATGATCAGGTGCATCAACTAAGGCAGGTAAACGAGACCACAGTATGACCAGGTGCATCAACTAAGACAGGTAAACTAGACCAATTCCAGGAGCATCAGCTGAGGCAGGGTAAATTAGAGCACAATTTGACCAGGTGCATCAACTGAGGCAGGTAAACCGGACCACAGTATGACCAGGTGCATCAACTGAGGCAGGTAAACCAGACCACAATATAACCAGGTACGTCAACTAAGGCAAATAAACCAGACCACAGTATAACCAGGTACATCAACTGAAGCAGGTAAACCAGACTACAGTATGACCAGGTGCATCATCTAAGGCAGGTAAACCAGACCAAAGTATGACCAGGTGCGTAAACTAAAGCAGGTAAACCAGACCACAGTATGACCAGGTGCGTCAACTAAGGCAGGTTAACCAGACCACAGTATGACCAGGTGCATCAATTAAGGCAGTTAAACCAGACCACAGTATGACCAGGTGCATCAACTAAGGCAGGAAACCAGACCACAGTATGACCAGGAGCATCAACTAAGGCAGGTAAATGGCCAGGTGCATCAACTAAGGCAGGTAAACCAGACCAAATATGACCAGGGGCATCAACTGAGGCAGGCAAACCATACCACAGTATGACCAGGTGCATCAACTGAGGCAGGTAAACCAGACCACAATATAACCAGGTACATGAACTAAGGCAAATAAATCAGACTACAATATAACCAGGTATATCAACTGAGACAGGTAAACCAGACTACAGTATGACCAGGTGCATCACCTAAGGCAGGTAAACCAGTCCGCAGTATGACCAGGTGCGTAAACTAAGACTGGTAAACCAGACCACATTATGACCAGGTGCGTAAACTAAGGCAGGTAAACCAGACCACAGTATGACCAGGTGCATCAATTAAGGCAGGTAAACCAGACCACAGTATGACCAGGTGCATCAACTTAGGCAGGAAACCAGACCACAGTATGACCAGGTGCATCAACTAAGGCAGGTAAATGGCCAGGTGCATCAACTAAGGCAGGCAAACCTGACCAAATATGACCAGGGGCATCAACTAAGGCAGGTAGACCAGGGGCATCAACTAAGGCAGGTAAACCAGACCACAGTATGACCAGGTCCATCAACTAAGGCAGGTAAACCAGACCACAGTATGACCAGGGGCATCAACTAAGGCAGGTAAACCAGACCACAGTATGGCCAGGTGCTTCAACTAAGGCAGGTAAACCAGACCAAAGTATTGCCAGGTGTGTCAACTAAGGCAGGTAAACCAGACCAAAATATGACCAGGTGCATAAACTAAGGCAGGTAAACCAGACTTCAGTATGACCAGGTGCATCAACTAAGGCAGGAAACCAGACCACAGTATGACCAGGTGCATCAACTAAGGCAGGTAAATGGCCAGGTGTATCAACTAAGGCAGGTAAACCAGACGACAGTATGATTAGGAGCATCAACTAAGGCAGGTAAACCAGACCAAATATGTCCAGGGGCATCAACTAAGGCAGGTAGACCAGGGGCATCAACTAAGGCAGGTAAACCAGACCACAGTATGACCAGGTGCATCAAATGAGGCAGGTAAACCAGACCATAGTATGACCAGTGCAACTAAGGCAGGTAAACCAGATCACAGTATGACCAGGGGCATCAACTAAGGCAGATAAACCAGATCACAGTATGATCAGGTGCATCAACTAAGGCAGGTAAACCAGAACACAGTAGGACCAGGTGCATCAACTAAGGCAGGTAAACCAGATCACAGTATGACCAGGTGCATCAACTAAGGCAGGTAAACCAGATCACAGTATGACCAGAGGCATCAACTAAAGCAGATAAACCAGACCACAGTATGACCAGGTGCTTCAACTAAGGCAGGTAAACCAGACCACAGTATGACCAGGGGCATCAACTAAAGCAGATAAACCAGACCACAGTATGACCAGGTGCTTCAACTAAGGCAGGTAAACCAGACCACAGTATGACCAGGGGCATCAACTAAGGCAGGTAAACCAGACCACAGTATGACCAGGTCCATCAACTAAGGCAGTTAAACCAGATCACAGTATGACCAGGTGCATCAACTAAGGCAGGTAAACCAGATCACAGTATGACCAGAGACATCAACTAAGGCAGGTAAACCAGACCACAGTATGACCAGGTGCATCAACTAAGGCAGGTAAACCAGACAACAGTATGACCAGGGGCATCAACTAAGGCAGGTAAACCAGATCACAGTATGACCAGGGGCATCAACTAAGGCAGGTAAACCAGACCACAGTATGACCAGGTCCATCAACTAAGGCAGGTAAACCAGACCACAGTATGACCAGGTGCATCAACTAAGGCAGGTAAACCAGACCACAGTATGACCAGGGGCATCAACTAAGGCAGGTAGACCAGACCAGAGTATGACCAGGGGCATCAACTAAGGCAGGTAGACCAGACCACAGTATGGCCAGGTCCATCAACTCAGGCAGGTAAACCAGACCACAGTATGACCAGGGGCATCAACTAAGGCAGGTAGACCAGACCACAGTATGGCCAGGGGCATCAACTAAGGCAGGTAAACCAGACCACAGTATGACCAGGGGCATCAACTAAGGCAGGTAAACTAGACCACAGTATGGCCAGGTCCATCAACTAAGGCAGGTAAACCAGACCACAGTATGACCAGGGGCATCAACTAAGGCAGGTAGACCAAACCACAGTATGACCAGGGGCATCAACTAAGGCAGGTAGACCAGACCACAGTATGACCAGGGGCATTAACTAAGGCAGGTAAACCAGACCACAGTATGACCAGGGGCATCAACTAAGGCAGGTAAACCAAACCACAATATGACCAGGGCATCAACTAAGGCAGGTAGACCAGACCATAGTATGACCAGGTGCATCAACTAAGGCAGGTAAACCAGATCACAGTATGACAGGGGGCATCAACTAAAGCAGATAAACCAGACCACAGTATGACCAGGGGCATCAACTAAGGCAGGTAAACCAGACCACTGTATGACCAGGAGCCACAACTAAGGCAGGTAAACCAGACCACAGTATGACCAGAGGCTTCAACTAAGGCAGGTAAACCAGACCACAGTATGACCAGGGGTATCAACTAAGGCAGGTAGACCAGACCACAGTACGACCAGGTGCATCAACTAAGGCAGGTAAACCAGGTCACAGTATGACCAGGGGCATCAACTAAAGCAGATAAACCAGACCACAGTATGACCAGGGGCATCAACTAAGGCAGGTAAACCAGACCACAGTATGACCAGGTGCTTCAACTAAGGTAGGTAAACCAGACCACAGTATGACCAGGGCCATCAACTAAGGCAGGTAAACCAGACCACAGTATGACCAGGTGCATCAACTAAGGCAGGTAAACCAGACCACAGTATGACCAGGTGCTTCAACTAAGGCAGGTAAACCAGACCACAGTATGACCAGGGGCATCAACTAAGGCAGGTAAACCAGACCACAGTATGGCCAGGTGTATCAACTAAGGCAGGTAGACCAGACCACAGTATGACCAGGGGCATCAACTAAGGCAGGTAGACCAGACCACAGTATGGCCAGGTGCTTCAACTAAGGCAGGTAGACCAGACCACAGTATGGCCAGGTGCTTCAACTAAGGCAGGTAGACCAGACCACAGTATGACCAGGTGCATCAACTAAGGCAGGTAGACCAGACCACAGTATGACCAGGTGCATCAGCTAAGGCAGGTAAACCAGACCACAGTATGACCAGGGGCATCAACTAAGGCAATTTGACCAGACCACAGTATGACCAGGTGCATCAACTAAGGCAGGTAAACCAGATCACAGTATGACCAGGGGCATCAACTAAAGCAAATAAACCAGACCACAGTATGACCAGGGGCATCAACTAAGGCAGGTAAACCAGACCACAGTATGACCAGGGGCATCAACTAAGGCAGGTAGACCAGACCACAGTATGACCAGGGGCATCAACTAAAGCAGATAAACCAGACCACAGTATGACCAGGGGCATCAACTAAGGCAGGTAAACCAGACCACAGTATGACCAGGGGCATCAACTAAGGCAGGTAGACCAGACCACAGTATGACCAGGTGCATCAACTAAGGCAGGTAGACTAGACCACAGTATGACCAGGTGCATCAACTAAGGCAGGTAAACCGACCACAGTATGACCAGGGGCATCAACTAAGGCAGGTAGACCAGACCACAGTATGACCAGGGGCATCAACTAAGGCAGGTAGACCAGACCACAGTATGGCCAGGGGCATCAACTAAGGCAGGTAAACCAGACCACAGTATGGCCAGGTCCATCAACTAAGGCAGGTAACCCAGACCACAGTATGACCAGGGGCATCAACTAAGGCAGGTAAACCAGACCACAGTATGACCAGGGGCATTAACTAAGGCAGGTAAACCAGACCACAGTATGACCAGGGGCATCAACTTAGGCAGGTAAACCAGACCACAGTATGACCAGGGGCATCAACTAAGGCAGGTAGACCAGACCACAGTATGACCAGGTGCATCAACTAAGGCAGGTAAACCAGATCACAGTATGACCAGGGGCATCAACTAAAGCAGATAAACCAGACCACAGTATGACCAGGGGCATCAACTAAGGCAGGTAAACCAGACCACAGTATGACCAGGGGCATCAACTAAGGCAGGTAAACAAGACCACAGTATGACCAGGGGCATCAACTAAGGCAGGTAGACCAGACCACAGTATGACCAGGGGCATCAACTAAAGCAGATAAACCAGACCACAGTATGACCAGGGGCATCAACTAAGGCAGGTAAACCAGACGACAGTATGACCAGGGGCATCAACTAAGGCAGGTAAACCAGACCACAGTATGACCAGGGGCATCAACTAAGGCAGGTAAACCAAACCACAGTATGACCAGGGGCATAAACTAAGGCAGGTAGACCAGACCACAGTATGACCAGGGGCATCAACTAAGGCAGGTAAACCAGACCACAGTATGACCAGGGGCATCAACTAAGGCAGGTAGACCAGACCACAGTATGACCAGAGGCATCAACTAAGGCAGGTAGACCAGACCACATTATGACCAGGTGCATCAACTAAGGCAGGTAAACCAGATCACAGTATGACCAGGGGCATCAACTAAAGCAGATAAACCAGACTACAGTATGACCAGGGGCATCAAATGAGGCAGGTAAACCAGACCACAGTATGACCAGGGGCATCAACTAAGGCAGGTAAACCAGACCATAGTATGACCAGGGGCATCAACTAAGGCAGGTAAACCAGACCACATTATGACCAGGGGCATCAACTAAGGCAGGTAGACCAGACCACAGTATGGCCAGGTGCATCAACTAAGGCAGGTAAACCAGATCACAGTATGACCAGGGGCATCAACTAAAGCAGATAAACCAGACCACAGTATGACCAGGGGCATCAACTAAGGCAGGTAAACCAGACCACAGTATGACCAGGTGCATCAACTAAGGCAGGTAAACCAGACCACAGTATGACCAGGTGCTTCAACTAAGGCAGGTAAACCAGACCACAGTATGACCAGGGGCATCAACTAAGGCAGGTAAACCAGACCACAGTATGACCAGGGGCATCAACTAAGGCAGGTAGACCAGACCACAGTATGACCAGAGGCATCAACTAAGGCAGGTAGACCAGACCACATTATGACCAGGTGCATCAACTAAGGCAGGTAGACCAGGCCACAGTATGGCCAGGTGTATCAACTAAGGCAGGTAGACCAAACCACAGTATGACCAGGGGCCTCAACTAAGGCAGATAGACCAGACCACAGTATGACCAGGGGCACCAACTAAGGCAGGTAGACCAGACCACAGTATGACCAGGGGCATCCACTAAGGAAGGTAGACCAGACCACAGTATGGCCAGGTGCTTCAACTAAGGCAGGTAGACCAGACCACAGTATGGCCAGGTGTATCAACTAAGGCAGGTAGACCAGTCCACAGTATGACCAGGGGCATCAACTAAGGCAGGTAGACCAGACCACAGTATGGATAGGTGCTTCAACTAAGGCAGGTAGACCAGACCACAGTATGACCAGGGGCATCAACTAAGGCAGGTAGACCAGACCACAGTATGACCAAGGGCATCAACTAAGGCAGGTAGACCAGACCACATTATGGCCAGGTGTATCAACTAAGGCAGGTAGACCAGACCACAGTATGACCAGGGGCATCAACTTAGGGAGGTAGACCAGACCACAGTATGACCAGGGGAACCAACTAAGGCAGGTAGACCAGACCACAGTATGACCAGGGGCATCCACTAAGGCAGGTAGACCAGACCACAGTATGACCAGGGGCATCAACTAAGGCAGGTAGACCAGACCACAGTATGACCAGGTGCTTCAACTAAGGCAGGTAAACCAGACCACAGTATGACCAGGGGCATCAACTAAAGCAGATAAACCAGACCACAGTATGACCAGGTGCTTCAACTAAGGCAGGTAAACCAGACCACAGTATGACCAGGGGCATCAACTAAGGCAGGTAAACCAGACCACAGTATGACCAGGTGCTTCAACTAAGGCAGGTAAACCAGACCACAGTATGACCAGGGGCATCAACTAAAGCAGATAAATCAGACCACAGTATGACCAGGTCCATCAACTAAGGCAGTTAAACCAGATCACAGTATGACCAGGGGCATCAACTAAGGCAGGTAAACCAGATCACAGTATGACCAGCGGCATCAACTAAGGCAGGTAAACCAGACCACAGTATGACCAGGTGCATCAACTAAGGCAGGTAAACCAGACAACAGTATGACCAGGGGCATCAACTAAGGCAGGTAAACCAGATCACAGTATGACCAGGGGCATCAACTAAGGCAGGTAAACCAGACCACAGTATGACCAGGGGCATCAACTAAGGCAGGTAAACCAAACCACAATATGACCAGGGCATCAACTAAGGCAGGTAGACCAGACGACAGTATGACCAGGTGCATAAACTAAGGCAGGTAAACCAGATCACAGTATGACCAGGGGCATCAACTAAGGCAGGTAAACCAGACCACAGTATGACCAGGGGCATCAACTAAGGCAGGTAAACCAAACCACAATATGACCAGGGCATCAACTAAGGCAGGTAGACCAGACCATAGTATGACCAGGTGCATCAACTAAGGCAGGTAAACCAGATCACAGTATGACAGGGGGCATCAACTAAAGCAGATAAACCAGACCACAGTATGACCAGGGGCATCAACTAAGGCAGGTAAACCAGACCACAGTATGACCAGGGGCATCAACTAAGGCAGGTAAACCAGACCACAGTATGACCAGGTCCATCAACTAAGGCAGGTAAACCAGACCACAGTATGACCAGGTGCATCAACTAAGGCAGGTAAACCAGACCACAGTATGACCAGGGGCATCAACTAAGGCAGGTAGACCAGACCAGAGTATGACCAGGGGCATCAACTAAGGCAGTTAGACCAGACCACAGTATGGCCAGGTCCATCAACTCAGGCAGGTAAACCAGACCACAGTATGACCAGGGGCATCAACTAAGGCAGGTAGACCAGACCACAGTATGGCCAGGGGCATCAACTAAGGCAGGTAAACCAGACCACAGTATGACCAGGGGCATCAACTAAGGCAGGTAAACCAGACCACAGTATGGCCAGGTCCATCAACTAAGGCAGGTAAACCAGACCACAGTATGACCAGGGGCATCAACTAAGGCAGGTAGACCAAACCACAGTATGACCAGGGGCATCAACTAAGGCAGGTAGACCAGACGACAGTATGACCAGGTGCATAAACTAAGGCAGGTAAACCAGATCACAGTATGACCAGGGGCATCAACTAAGGCAGGTAAACCAGACCACAGTATGACCAGGGGCATCAACTAAGGCAGGTAAACCAAACCACAATATGACCAGGGCATCAACTAAGGCAGGTAGACCAGACCATAGTATGACCAGGTGCATCAACTAAGGCAGGTAAACCAGATCACAGTATGACAGGGGGCATCAACTAAAGCAGATAAACCAGACCACAGTATGACCAGGGGCATCAACTAAGGCAGGTAAACCAGACCACAGTATGACCAGAGGCTTCAACTAAGGCAGGTAAACCAGACCACAGTATGACCAGGGGTATCAACTAAGGCAGGTAGACCAGACCACAGTACGACCAGGTGCATCAACTAAGGCAGGTAAACCAGGTCACAGTATGACCAGGGGCATCAACTAAAGCAGATAAACCAGACCACTGTATGACCAGGGGCATCAACTAAGGCAGGTAAACCAGACCACAGTATGACCAGGTGCTTCAACTAAGGTAGGTAAACCAGACCACAGTATGACCAGGGGCATCAACTAAGGCAGGTAAACCAGACCACAGTATGACCAGGTGCATCAACTAAGGCAGGTAAACCAGACCACAGTATGACCAGGTGCTTCAACTAAGGCAGGTAAACCAGACCACAGTATGACTAGGGGCATCAACTAAGGCAGGTAAACCAGACCACAGTATGGCCAGGTGTATCAACTAAGGCAGGTAGACCAGACCACAGTATGACCAGGGGCATCAACTAAGGCAGGTAGACCAGACCACAATATGGCCAGGTGCTTCAACTAAGGCAGGTAGACCAGACCACAGTATGACCAGGTGCATCAACTAAGGCAGGTAGACCAGACCACAGTATGACCAGGTGCATCAACTAAGGCAGGTAAACCAGACCACAGTATGACCAGGGGCATCAACTAAGGCAGGTAGACCAGACCACAGTATGACCAGGTGCATCAACTAAGGCAGGTAAACCAGATCACAGTATGACCAGGGGCATCAACTAAAGCAGATAAACCAGACCACAGTATGACCAGGGGCATCAACTAAGGCAGGTAAACCAGACCACAGTATGACCAGGGGCATCAACTAAGGCAGGTAGACCAGACCACAGTATGACCAGGGGCATCAACTAAAGCAGATAAACCAGACCACAGTATGACCAGGGGCATCAACTAAGGCAGGTAAACCAGACCACAGTATGACCAGGGGCATCAACTAAGGCAGGTAGACCAGACCACAGTATGACCAGGTGCATCAACTAAGGCAGGTAGACTAGACCACAGTATGACCAGGTGCATCAACTAAGGCATGTAAACCGACCACAATATGACCAGGGGCATCAACTAAGGCAGGTAGACCAGACCACAGTATGACCAGGGGCATCAACTAAGGCAGGTAGACCAGACCACAGTATGGCCAGGGGCATCAACTAAGGCAGGTAAACCAGACCACAGTATGGCCAGGTCCATCAACTAAGGCAGGTAACCCAGACCACAGTTATGACCAGGGGCATCAACTAAGCAGGTAAACCAGACCACAGTATGACCAGGGGCATAACTAGGCAGGTAAAACCAGACAACAGTAATGACCAGGGGCATCAACTTAGGCAGTGTAACCAGACCACAGTATGACCAGGGGCATCAACTAAGGCAGGTAGACCAGGACCACAGTATGACCAGTGCATCAACTAAGGCAGGTAAACCAGATCACAGTATGACCAGGGGCATCAACTAAAGCAGATAAACCAGACCACAGTATGACCAGGGCATCAACTAAGGCAGGTAAAACCAGACCACAGTATGACCAGGGGCATCAAACTAAGGCAGGTAAACAAGACCACAGTATGACCAGGGGCATCAACTAAGGCAGGTAGACCAGACCACAGTATGACCCAGGGGCATCAACTAAGCAGATAAACCAGACCACAGTATGACCAGGGGGCATCAACTAAGGCATGGTTAACCAGACGACAGTATGACCAGGGGCATCAACTAAGGCAGGTAAACCAAACCACAGTATGACCAGGGGCATAAACTAAGGCAGGTAGACCAGACCACAGTATGACCAGGTGCATGAACTAAGGCAGGTAAACCAGATCACAGTATGACCAGGGGCATCAACTAAAGCAGATAAACCAGACTACAGATGACCAGGGGCATCAACTGAGGCAGGTAAACCAGACCACAGTATGACCAGGGGCATCAACTAAGGCAGGTAAACCAGACCATAGTATGGACCAGGGGCATCAACTAAGGCAGGTAAACCAGACCACATTATGACCAGGATCATCAACTAAGGCAGGTAGACCAGACCACAGTATGGCCAGGTGCATCAACTAAGGCAGGTAAACCAGATCACAGTAGACCAGGGGCATCAACTAAAGCAGATAAACCAGACCACAGTAGGACCAGGGGCATCAACTAAGGCAGGTAAACCAGACCACAGTATGACCAGGTGCATCAACTAAGGCAGGTAACCAGACCACAGTATGACAGGTGCTTCAACTAAGGCAGGTAGTAAACCAGACCACAGTATGACCAGGGGCATCAACTAAGGCAGGTAAACCAGACCACAGTATGACCAGGGGCATCAACTAAGGGCAGGTAGACCAGACCACAGTATGACCAGAGGCATCACTAAGGCAGGTAGACCAGACCACAGTTATGACCAGGTGCATCAACTAAGGCAGGTAAGACCAGGGCCACAGTATGGCCAGGTGTATCAACTAAGGCAGGTAGACCAAACCACAGTATGACCAGGGGCCTCAACTAAGGCAGATAGACCAGACCACCAGTATGACCAGGGGCACCAACTAAGGCAGGTAGACCAGACCACAGTATGGACCCAGGGGCATCCACTAAGGAAGGTAGACAGACCACAGTATGGCCAGGTGCTTCAACTAAGGCAGGTAGACCAGACCACAGTATGGCCAGGTGTATCAACTAAGGCAGGGTAGACCAGACCACAGTATGACAGGGGCATCAACTAAGGCAGGTAGACCAGACCACAGTAGGATAGGTGCTTCAACTAAGGCAGGTAGGACCAGACCACAGTAGACCAGGGGCATCAACTAAGGCAGGTAGACCAGACACAGTATGGACCAGGGGCATCAACTAAGGCAGGTAGTCCAGACACATTATGGCCAGTTGTATCAACTAGGCGGTGACCAGACCACAGTATGACCAGGGGCATCAACTAAGGCAGGTAGACCAGACCACAGTCTGACCAGGGGAACTAACCTAAGGCAGGAGACCAGACCACAGTATGACCAGGGGCATCCACTAAGGCAGGTAGACCAGACCACAGTATGACCAGGGGCATCAACTAAGGCAGGTAGACCAGACCACAGTATTGACCAGGGGCATCAACTAAGGCAGGTAGACCAGACCACAGTTTGGCCAGGTGTGTCAACTAAGGCAGGTAAACCAGACCACAGTATGGCCAGGTGTGTCAACTAAGGCAGGTAGACCAAGACCACAGTATGGCCAGGTGCATCCACTAAGGCAGGTAAACCAGACCACAGTATGGCCAGATACTCACCACTGGCTGTGAAGCCGGAGTGGATAACTGTTTCTCAGGGCATCATGTGCCTTCCTGGATTGTTTATGTTTGCCGTAAGGTTCCTCAGGTCTTAATTCATGTGTTCATTCTCCTGATCCAACTCCTGAAATATTCACAATAAAACATAGTTTTGTTATGTGTAAAACCTAATTTGGAGATAAGTATTTAAAACAACTTTTTAAAAACAAAAAAATTAATTATGCTTACTCCATACATGAAACTGTATAACGAGATCTCTCAAATCTTTAAAGAAACACATCATCTTGTCATGCTGATCATTTCAGAAAAAGTCCCATATCAATATCACTTACAGTTTTTCAAGAAGTAGTTGCCACAAACTTGTTTTAAAAATCTATGTTTAGCCATGGTGGCCATCTTGAATTTCTGACAGACCTGATTTGTGCTAGGATCAACTTGACATCAAAAGCAACATTCCTGTGAAGTTTCAAGAAGTAGTCGCTACAAAATTAGACGATTATCGTATTTTTTTTACAAACATGGCATAATCTCTGCTCGATCTATTGCATAACCAGCAATATCACATTATTAAGGGACACGTTACAATTTGGATTTGCTTTTCGATTGATTAATTCAGTATATTTTCACTTAAACCTCCTTGCATATAATTAAATAAAAGTATTTATACTATTGTCAGATTGTTTCCTTTAATTATATTCACAGAGCATTCAGTGTCAGAGAGACAGCAAGACAATTCGCGCTTCTTTGTTCTCTCGTTTAGGGGCCTCTTCGGCTGTCCGTGTAGTGTCAATACAATAATGAACGTAGGCCATAAGTTTATATAATAAATGATAGTAACAAGAAAAGTATAACCGCATGCGTTATATGTAGACGATTTTTAATAATGTGTTAGTTTGTGTTGTGGAGGCTTTCTTCAAATCACATACCTGTAGTCGTCGATAAAGGTAAAGTGAAGAATTAAAAGATACTGTTTGAATACAGATAAGTTTTTATTTGTATACTATTAAAGGGAACATACATGTATTCAAGTATTTTCAATTAAACGATTTACACCTGAGCTATTACAAAGGGAATTTCAGTGACCATGCTACAATATAATATAATGGTCATATTTACTTAATTTTTACAAGTGATTATCATATGGGCCCTATTTATGTTCATGTTTTAGTTGTATTCAGGCTCAAAACCGCTTCGGAGTTGCCGTTAAGGCAATCAACTTTGCATTTTAAATGAATTACAAGTGATCTTATAGAAAATATTTAATTTCTTTACTTCATTATAATACTTAAAATAGATGCCGAAATGATCTGATGCCGAAAAGTCTAGGTGCCATTTTGAGTACGTGATCTTTGCCACTGACCGTTCCAAGGCGGTAGCCCTATTGTCAACCGTTTTGTGTTTGTGATGTCGTTTGCATTTATTATTGCTTTTGCCTTCTTGTTTGTCTGTTTGCGTATTTGTTTCCACAATATAACCAGGTACGTCAACTAAGGCAAATTAACCAGACCACAGTATAACCAGGTACATCAACTGAGGCAGGTAAACCAGACTGCAGTATGACCAGGTGCATCATCTAAGGCAGGTAAACCAGACCAAAGTATGACCAGGTGCGTAAACTTAGGCAGGTAAACCAGACCACAGTATGACCAGGTGCGTCAACTAAGGCAGGTTAACCAGACCACAATATGACCAGGTGCATCAATTAAGGCAGTTAAACCAGACCACAGTATGACCAGGTGCATCAACTAAGGCAGGAAACCAGACCACAGTATGACCAGGTGCATCAACTAATTAAGGCAGGTAAATGGCAAGGTGCATCAACTAAGGCAGGTAACCCAGACCAAATATGACCAGGGGCATCAACTGAGGCAGGTAAACCATACCACAGTATGACCAGGTGCATCAACTTAGGCAGGTAAACCAGACCACAATATAACCAGGTACATGAACTAAGGCAAATAAATCAGACTACAGTATAACCAGGTACATCAACTGAGACAGGTAAACCAGACTACAGTATGACCAGGTGCATCACCTAAGGCAGGTAAACCAGTCCGCAGTATGACCAGGTGCGTAAACTAAGACTGGTAAACCAGATCACATTATGACCAGGTGCGTAAACTAAGGCAGGTAAACCAGACCACAGTATGACCAGGTGCATCAATTAAGGCAGGTAAACCAGACCACAGTATGACCAGGTGCATCAACTTAGGCAGGAAACCAGACCACAGTATGACCAGGTGCATCAACTAAGGCAGGTAAATGGCCAGGTGCATCAACTAAGGCAGGTAAACCTGAACAAATATGACCAGGGGCATCAACTAAAGCAGGTAGACCAGGGGCATCAACTAAGGCAGGTAAACCAGACCACAGTATGACCAGGTCCATCAACTAAGGCAGGTAAACCAGACCACAGTATGACCAGGGGCATCAACTAAGGCAGGTAAACCAGACCACAGTATGGCCAGGTGCTTCAACTAAGGCAGGTAAACCAGACCACAGTATGGCCAGGTGTGTCAACTAAGGCAGGTAAACCAGACCAAAATATGACCAGGTGCATAAACTAAGGCAGGTAAACCAGACCACAGTATGACCAGGTGCATCAACTAAGGCAGGAAACCAGACCACAGTATGACCAGGTGCATCAACTAAGGCAGGTAAATGGCCAGGTGTATCAACTAAGGCAGGTAAACCAGACCACAGTATGATTAGGAGCATCAACTAAGGCAGGTTAACTAGACCAAATATGTCCAGGGGCATCAACTAAGGCAGGTAGACCAGGGGCATCAACTAAGGCAGGTAAACCAGACCACAGTATGACCAGGTGCATATAATTAAGGCAGGTAAACCAGACCATAGTATGACCAGTGCAACTAAGGCAGGTAAACCAGATCACAGTATGACCATGGGCATCAACTAAGGCAGATAAACCAGATCACAGTATGACCAGGTGCATCAACTAAGGCAGGTAAACCAGACCACAGTATGACCAGAGGCATCAACTAAAGCAGATAAACCAGACCACAGTATGACCAGGTGCTTCAACTAAGGCAGGTAAACAAGACCACAGTATGACCAGGGGCATCAACTAAAGCAGATAAACCAGACCACAGTATGGCCAGGGGCATCAACTAAGGCAGGTAAACCAGACCACAGTATGACCAGGGGCATCAACTAAGGCAGGTAAACCAGACCACAGTATGGCCAGGTCCATCAACTAAGACAGGTAAACCAGACCACAGTATGACCAGGGGCATCAACTAAGGCAGGTAAACCAGACCACAGTATGACCAGGGGCATCAACTAAGGCAGGTAAACCAGACCACAGTATGACCAGGGGCATCAACTAAGGCAGGTAGACCAGACCACAGTATGACCAGGGGCATCAACTAAGGCAGGTAAACCAGATCACAGTATGACCAGGGGCATCAACTTAAGCAGATAAACCAGACCACAGTATGACCAGGGGCATCAACTAAGGCAGGTAAACCAGACCACAGTATGACCAGGGGCATCAACTAAGGCAGGTAGACCAGACCACAGTATGACCAGGGGCATCAACTAAAGCAGATAAACCAGACCACAGTATGACCAGGGGCATCAACTAAGGCAGGTAAACCAGACCACAGTATGGCCAGGTGCTTCAACTAAGGCAGGTAAACCAGACCACAGTATGGCCAGGTGTGTCAACTAAGGCAGGTAAACCAGATCAAAATATGACCAGGTGCATAAACTAAGGCAGGTAAACCAGACCACAGTATGACCAGGTGCATCAACTAAGGCAGGAAACCAGACCACAGTATGACCAGGTGCATCAACTAAGGCAGGTAAATGGCCAGGTGTATCAACTAAGGCAGGTAAACCAGACCTCAGTATGATTAGGAGCATCAACTAAGGCAGGTAAACTAGACCAAATATGTCCAGGGGCATCAACTAAGGCAGGTAGACCAGGGGCATCAACTAAGGCAGGTAAACCAGACCACAGTATGACCAGGTGCATCAAATGAGGCAGGTAAACCAGACCATAGTATGACCAGTGCAACTAAGGCAGGTAAACCAGATCACAGTATGACCAGGGGCATCAACTAAGGCAGATAAACCAGATCACAGTATGACCAGGTGCATCAATTAAGGCAGGTAAACCAGACCACAGTATGACCAGAGGCATCAACTAAAGCAGATAAACCAGACCACAGTATGACCAGGTGCTTCAACTAAGGCAGGTAAACAAGACCACAGTATGACCAGGGGCATCAACTAAAGCAGATAAACCAGACCACAGTATGGCCAGGGGCATCAACTAAGGCAGGTAAACCAGACCACAGTATGACCAGGGGCATCAACTAAGGCAGGTAAACCAGACCACAGTATGGCCAGGTCCATCAACTAAGGCAGGTAAACCAGACCACAGTATGACCAGGGGCATCAACTAAGGCAGGTAAACCAGACCACAGTATGACCAGGGGCATCAACTAAGGCAGGTAAACCAGACCACAGTATGACCAGGGGCATCTACTAAGGCAGGTAGACCAGACCACAGTATGACCAGGGGCATCAACTAAAGCAGATAAACCAGACCACAGTATGACCAGGGGCATCAACTAAGGCAGGTAAACCAGACCACAGTATGACCAGGGGCATCAACTAAGGCAGGTAAACCAAACCACAGTATGACCAGGGCATCAACTAAGGCAGGTAGACCAGACCACAGTATGACCAGGTGCATCAACTAAGGCAGGTAAACTAGATCACAGTATGACAGGGGGCATCAACTAAAGCAGATAAACCAGACCACAGTATGACCAGGGGCATCAACTAAGGCAGGTAAACCAGACCACATTATGACCAGGAGCATCAACTAAGGCAGGTAAACCAGACCACAGTATGACCAGGGGCATCAACTAAGGCAGGTAAACCAGACCACAGTATGACCAGGTGCTTCAACTAAGGTAGGTAAACCAGACCACAGTATGACCAGGGGCATCAACTAAGGCAGGTAAACCAGACCACAGTATGACCACGTGCATCAACTAAGGCAGGTAAACCAGACCACAGTATGACCAGGTGCTTCAACTAAGGCAGGTAAACCAGACCACAGTATGACCAGGGGCATCAACTAAGGCAGGTAAACCAGACCACAGTATGGCCAGGTGTATCAACTAAGGCAGGTAGACCAGACCACAGTATGACCAGGGGCATCAACTAAGGCAGGTAGACCAGACCACAGTATGGCCAGGTGCTTCAACTAAGGCAGGTAGACCAGACCACAGTATGACCAGGGGCATCAACTAAGGCAGGTAGACCAGACCACAGTATGACCAGGGGCATCAACTAAAGCAGATAAACCAGACCACAGTATGACCAGGGGCATCAACTAAGGCAGGTAAACCAGACCACAGTATGACCAGGGGCATCAACTAAGGCAGGTAAACCAAACCACAGTATGACCAGGGCATCAACTAAGGCAGGTAGACCAGACCACAGTATGACCAGGTGCATCAACTAAGGCAGGTAAACCAGATCACAGTATGACAGGGGGCATCAACTAAAGCAGATAAACCAGACCACAGTATGACCAGGGGCATCAACTAAGGCAGGTAAACCAGACCACAGTATGACCAGGAGCATCAACTAAGGCAGGTAAACCAGACCACAGTATGACCAGGGGCATCAACTAAGGCAGGTAAACCAGACCACAGTATGACCAGGGGCATCAACTAAGGCAGGTAGACCAGACCACAGTACGACCAGGTGCATCAACTAAGGCAGGTAAACCAGATCACAGTATGACCAGGGGAATCAACTAAAGCAGATAAACCAGACCACAGTATGACCAGGGGCATCAACTAAGGCAGGTAAACCAGACCACAGTATGACCAGGTGCTTCAACTAAGGTAGGTAAACCAGACCACAGTATGACCAGGGGCATCAACTAAGGCAGGTAAACCAGACCACAGTATGACCACGTGCATCAACTAAGGCAGGTAAACCAGACCACAGTATGACCAGGTGCTTCAACTAAGGCAGGTAAACCAGACCACAGTATGACCAGGGGCATCAACTAAGGCAGGTAAACCAGACCACAGTATGGCCAGGTGTATCAACTAAGGCAGGTAGACCAGACCACAGTATGACCAGGGGCATCAACTAAGGCAGGTAGACCAGACCACAGTATGGCCAGGTGCTTCAACTAAGGCAGGTAGACCAGACCACAGTATGGCCAGGTGCTTCAACTAAGGCAGGTAGACCAGACCACAGTATGACCAGGTGCATCAACTAAGGCAGGTAGACGAGACCACAGTATGACCAGGTGTGCATCAACTAAGGCAGGTAAACCAGACCACAGTATGACCAGGGGCATCAACTAAGGCAGGTAGACCAGACCACAGTATGACCAGGTGCATCAACTAAGGCAGGTAAACCAGATCACAGTATGACCAGGGGCATCAACTAAAGCAGATAAACCAAACCACAGTATGACCAGGGGCATCAACTAAGGCAGGTAAACAAGACCACAGTATGACCAGGGGCATCAACTAAGGCAGGTAGACCAGACCACAGTATGACCAGGGGCATCAACTAAAGCAGATAAACCAGACCACAGTATGACCAGGGGCATCAACTAAGGCAGGTAAACCAGACCACAGTATGACCAGGGGCATCAACTAAGGCAGGTAGACCAGACCACAGTATGACCAGGGGCATCAACTAAGGCAGGTAGACCAGACCACAGTATGACCAGGTGCATCGACTAAGGCAGGTAAACCAGACCACAGTAGGACCAGGGGCATCAACTAAGGCAGGTAGACCAGACCACAGTATGACCAGGGGCATCAATTAAGGCAGGTACACCAGACCACAGTATGGCCAGGGGCATCAACTAAGGCAGGTAAACCAGACCACAGTATGGCCAGGTCCATCAACTAAGGCAGGTAACCCAGACCACAGTATGACCAGGGGCATCAACTAAGGCAGGTAAACCAGACCACAGTATGACCAGGGGCATCAACTAAGGCAGGTAAACCAGACCACAGTATGACCAGGGGCATCAACTAAGGCAGGTAAACCAGACCACAGTATGACCAGGGGCATCAACTAAGGCAGGTAGACCAGACCACAGTATGACCAGGTGCATCAACTAAGGCAGGTAAACCAGATCACAGTATGACCAGGGGCATCAACTAAAGCAGATAAACCAGACCACAGTATGACCAGGGGCATCAACTAAGGCAGGTAAACCAGACAACAGTATGACCAGGGGCATCAACTAAGGCAGGTAAACCAGACCACAGTATGACAAGGGGCATCAACTAAGGCAGGTAGACCAGACCACAGTATGACCAGGTGCATCAAATAAAGCAGATAAACCAGACCACAGTATGACCAGGGGCATCAACTAAGGCAGGTAAACCAGACCACAGTATGACCAGGGGCATCAACTAAGGCAGGTAGACCAGACCACAGTATGACCAGGTGCATCAAATAAAGCAGATAAACCAAACCACAGTATGACCAGGGGCATCAACTAAGGCAGGTAAACCAGACCACAGTATGACCAGGGGCATCAACTAAGGCAGGTAAACCAGACCACAGTATGACCAGGGGCATCAACTAAGGCAGGTAAACCAAACCACAGTATGACCTGGGGCATCAACTAAGGCAGGTAGACCAGACCACAGTATGACCAGGTGCATGAACTAAGGCAGGTAAACCAGATCACAGTATGACCAGGGGCATCAACTAAAGCAGATAAACCAGACCACAGTATGACCAGGGGCATCAACTAAGGCAGGTAAACCAGACCACAGTATGACCAGGGGCATCAACTAAGGCAGGTAAACCAGACCACAGTATGACCAGGGGCATCAACTAAGGCAGGTAAACCAGACCACAGTATGACCAGGGGCATCAACTAAGGCAGGTAGACCAGACCACAGTATGACCAGGTGCATCAACTAAGGCAGGTAAACCAGATCACAGTATGACCAGGGCCATCAACTAAAGCAGATAAACCAGACCACAGTATGACCAGGGGCATCAACTAAGGCAGGTAAACCAGACCACAGTATGACCAGGTGCTTCTTCAACTAAGGCAGGTAAACCAGACCACAGTATGACCAGGTGCTTCAACTAAGGCAGGTAAACCAGACCACAGTATGACCAGGGGCATCAACTAAGGCAGGTAGACCAGACCACAGTATGGCCAGGTGCTTCAACTAAGGCAGGTAGACCAGACCACAGTATGGCCAGGTGCTTCAACTAAGGCAGGTAGACCAGACCACAGTATGACCAGGTGCATCAACTAAGGCAGGTAAACCAGATCACAGTATGACCAGGGGCATCAACTAAAGCAGATAAACCAGACCACAGTATGACCAGGGGCATCAACTAAGGCAGGTAAACCAGACCACAGTATGACCAGGGGCATCAACTAAGGCAGGTAAACCAGACCACAGTATGACCAGGGGCATCAACTAAGGCAGGTAAACCAGACCACAGTATGACCAGGGGCATCAACTAAGGCAGGTAGACCAGACCACAGTATGACCAGGTGCATCAACTAAGGCAGGTAAACCAGATCACAGTATGACCAGGGCCATCAACTAAAGCAGATAAACCAGACCACAGTATGACCAGGGGCATCAACTAAGGCAGGTAAACCAGACCACAGTATAACCAGGTGCTTCTTCAACTAAGGCAGGTAAACCAGACCACAGTATGACCAGGTGCTTCAACTAAGGCAGGTAAACCAGACCACAGTATGACCAGGGGCATCAACTAAGGCAGGTAGACGAGACCACAGTATGGCCAGGTGCTTCAACTATGGCAGGTAGACCAGACCACAGTATGGCCAGGTGCTTCAACTAAGGCAGGTGGACCAGACCACAGTATGACCAGGTGCATCAACTAAGGCAGGTAGACCAGACCACAGTATGACCAGGTGCATCGACTAAGGCAGGTAAACCAGACCACAGTATGACCAGGGGCATCAACTAAGGCAGGTAGACCAGATCACAGTATGACCAGGTGCATCAACTAAGGCAGGTAGACCAGACCACAGTATGACCAGGGGCATCAACTAAGGCAGGTAGACCAGACCACAGTATGACCAGGGGCATCAACTAAGGCAGGTAGACCAGACCACAGTATGACCAGGGGCATCAACTAAGGCAGGTAGACCAGACCACAGTATGACCAGGTGCATCGACTAAGGCAGGTAAACCAGACCACAGTAGGACCAGGGGCATCAACTAAGGCAGGTAGACCAGACCACAGTATGACCAGGGGCATCAATTAAGGCAGGTACACCAGACCCCAGTATGGCCAGGGGCATCAACTAAGGCAGGTAAACCAGACCACAGTATGGCCAGGTCCATCAACTAAGGCAGGTAACCCAGACCACAGTATGACCAGGGGCATCAACTAAGGCAGGTAAACCAGACCACAGTATGACCAGGGGCATCAACTAAGGCAGGTAAACCAGACCACAGTATGACCAGGGGCATCAACTAAGGCAGGTAAACCAGACCACAGTATGACCAGGGGCATCAACTAAGGCAGGTAGACCAGACCACAGTATGACCAGGTGCATCAACTAAGGCAGGTAAACCAGATCACAGTATGACCAGGGGCATCAACTAAAGCAGATAAACCAGACCACAGTATGACCAGGGGCATCAACTAAGGCAGGTAAACCAGACCACAGTATGACCAGGGGCATCAACTAAGGCAGGTAAACCAGACCACAGTATGACCAGGGGCATCAACTAAGGCAGGTAGACCAGACCACAGTATGACCAGGTGCATCAAATAAAGCAGATAAACCAGACCACAGTATGACCAGGGGCATCAACTAAGGAAGGTAAACCAGACCACAGTATGACCAGGGGCATCAACTAAGGCAGGTAAACCAGACCACAGTATGACCAGGGGCATCAACTAAGGCAGGTAAACCAAACCACAGTATGACCAGGGGCATCAACTAAGGCAGGTAGACCAGACCACAGTATGACCAGGTGCATGAACTAAGGCAGGTAAACCAGATCACAGTATGACCAGGGGCATCAACTAAAGCAGATAAACCAGACCACAGTATGACCAGGGGCATCAACTAAGGCAGGTAAATCAGACCACAGTATGACCAGGGGCATCAACTAAGGCAGGTAAACCAGACCACAGTATGACCAGGGGCATCAACTAAGGCAGGTAAACCAGACCACAGTATGACCAGGGGCATCAACTAAGGCAGGTAGACCAGACCACAGTATGACCAGGTGCATCAACTAAGGCAGGTAAACCAAACCACAGTACGACCAGGTGCATCAACTAAGGCAGGTAAACCAGATCACAGTATGACCAGGGGCATCAACTAAAGCAGATAAACCAGACCACAGTATGACCAGGGGCATCAACTAAGGCAGTTAAACCAGACCACAGTATGACCAGGTGCTTCTTCAACTAAGGCAGGTAAACCAGACCACAGTATGACCAGGTGCTTCAACTAAGGCAGGTAAACCAGACCACAGTATGACCAGGGGCATCAACTAAGGCAGGTAGACCAGACCACAGTATGGCCAGGTGCTTCAACTAAGGCAGGTAGACCAGACCACAGTATGGCCAGGTGCTTCAACTAAGGCAGGTGGACCAGACCACAGTATGACCAGGTGCATCAACTAAGGCAGGTTGACCAGACCACAGTATGACCAGGTGCATCGACTAAGGCAGGTAAACCAGACCACAGTATGACCAGGGGCATCAACTAAGGCAGGTAGACCAGACCACAGTATGACCAGGTGCATCAACTAAGGCAGGTAGACCAGACCACAGTATGACCAGGGGCATCAACTAAGGCAGGTAGACCAGACCACAGTATGACCAGGGGCATCAACTAAGGCAGGTAGACCAGACCACATTATGGCCAGGTGTATCAACTAAGGCAGGTAGACCAGACCACAGTATGACCAGGGGCATCAACTAAGGCAGGTAGACCAGACCACAGTATGACCAGGGGCACCAACTAAGGCAGGTAGACCAGACCACAGTATGACCAGGGGCATCCACTAAGGCAGGTAGACCAGACCACAGTATGACCAGGGGCATCAACTTAGGCAGGTAGACCAGACCACAGTATGACCAGGGGCATCAACTAAGGCAGGTAGACCAGACCACAGTATGGCCAGGTGTGTCAACTAAGGCAGGTAAACCAGACCACAGTATGGCCAGGTGTGTCAACTAAGGCAGGTAGACCAGACCACAGTATGGCCAGGTGCATCCACTAAGGCAGGTAAACCAGACCACAGTATGGCCAGATACTCACCACTGGCAGTGAAGCCGGAGTGGATAACTGTTTCTTCAGGGCATCATGTGCTTCCTGGATTGTTTATGTTTGCCGTAAGGTTCCTCAGGTCTTCATTCATGTGTTCATTCTCCTGTTCCAACTCCTGAAATATTCACAATAAAACATAGTTTTGTTATGTGTAAAACCTAATTTGGAGATAAGTATTTAAAACAACTTTTTAAAAACAAAAAATTAATTATGCTTACTCCATACATGAAACTGTATAACGAGATCTCTCAAATCTTTAAAGAAACACATCATCTTGTCATGCTGATCATTTCAGAAAAAGTCCCATATCAATATCACTTACAGTTTTCAAGAAGTAGTTGCCACAAACTTGTTTTAAAAAATCTATGTTTAGCCATGGTGGCCATCTTGAATTTCTGACAGACCTGAAATTGTGCTAGGATCAACTAGACATCAAAAGCAACATTCCTGTGAAGTTTCAAGAAGTAGTCACTACAAAATTAGACGATTATCGTATTTATTTTTACCAACATGGCATAATCTCTGCTCGATCTATTGCATAACAGCAATATCACATTTAATTAAAGGGACACGTTACAATATTGGATTTGCTTTTCGATTTATTAATTCAGTATAATTTTCACTTTAAACCTCCTTGCATATAATTAAATAAAAGTATTTATACTATTGTCAAGATTGTTTCCCTTTAATTTATATTCACAGAGCATTCAGTGTCACACTTCTTCGTTCTCTCGTTTATGGGCCTTCTTCGCTGTCCGTGTAGTGTTCAATACAATAATGAACGTTGGCCATAAGTTTATATAATAAATTGATAGTAACAAGAAAAGCATAACGCATGCGTTATATGTAGACGATTTTTAATAATGGGTTAGTTTGTGGAGGCTTTCTTCAAATCACATACCTGTAGTCGTCGATAAAGGTAAAGTGAAGAATTAAAAGATACTGTTTGAATACAGATAAGTTTTTATTTGTATACTATTAAAGGGAACATACATGTATTCAAGTATTTTCAATTAAACGATTTACACCTGAGCTATTACAAAGGGAATTTCAGTGACCATGCTACAATATAATATAATGGTCATATTTACTTAATTTTTACAAGTGATTATCATATGGGCCCTATTTATGTTCATGTTTTAGTTGTATTCAGGCTCAAAACCGCTTCGGAGTTGCCGTTAAGGCAATCAACTTTGCATTTTAAATGAATTACAAGTGATCTTATAGAAAATATTTAATTTCTTTACTTCATTATAATACTCAAATATAAATGGGTGCCGAAACGTCAAGGGTAAAAATTAAAATAGATGCCGAAATGGTCTGATGCCGAAACGTCTAGGTGCCATTTTGAGTACGTGATCTTTGCCACTGACCGTTCCAAGGCGGTAGCCCTATTGTCAACCGTTTTGTGTTTGTGATGTCGTTTGCATTTATTATTGCTTTTGCCTTCTTGTTTGTCTGTTTGCGTGTTTGTTTCTGTGTTTTGTGGTTGACTGTCCTCCTTGAATGCTACTTTCCCTGTCCCATCGTTTTATATTTCTTTGAAACAAAATACCTTTTTTTTAATTTACAGAACGCTGAACAGTTCTGAATTTACAGTTTGATAAAGTTTCATAGTACAATATTATATGCAATGAAACATTACATATGTTTTGTGAATTTATTTGGTTCTGCATTATGCACACTTAGGCTTATGATCAATTTTTATTTATATAGCCAATGTAAGCCAATCAACAGATAGTGCAAGTATATTTATGTCTGTCTATATAGGTTAACGATTTTACCAGGAAAACAATATCCTGCCGCAAAAAAACGTTTTCAGCCCGAGGGCCTTCATCAGTTGCTATAAAATCTCAACCTATTCCTTTTATAGCGTTTTTAGTTCAATATATTATTTATAAAGATTTCAAAATCATTGCCATATGGATTGGATTTTTCGTATATTTGTAACTCATTGGATTTTTCGTATATTTGTAACTCACGTGCCAAGGTTACTGACTGTAAACTCTAATAACGCCACTTTCTTATGCAGATTATTAGCAAGAGAAATATTGATTGTTTAATGTTTGGCTTGACGCTGGGTTGGTACCAGACTATATTAAGTAAGCCGTGTAATCACATTAAATTAAATTTTCTCTTCTTTCTAGTTACTGTTTTTTTTCCTAAAAGTAGCCTATACTAGATAGGCAGACTGACGCTGGGTTGGTACTAGACTATATTAAGTCAGTTGTTAATCACATTAAAGTTACGTTATATTTGGCTTGACGCTGGGTTGGTATCAGACTATATTAAGTCAGCCTTTTAATCACATCAAAGTAAATTGCCTCTTCTGTACTGTTATTTATTTTCTTAAGAATAGCCTTTATTAAATAGACATACTGACGCTGGGTTGGTACCAGGCTATATTAAGTGTCTATCCCCATCATCAACATAATGTTTGAATTTGGAAGTACATATATTACTGTCAATCGGGGTTAGTACCCGTTTTTCCGGGGTTAGTACCCATTTATTATAGCTTGATTCACGGGGTTTGTACCCGACTTTCATTAAACAGAATAGCTTCTAACTGTATCTCTTTGTACTTCAAAAATACGTGCTTGAACTGGTTTTTAACAGACTGTTCCTAATTAATTTTTCAGAAAGAATAAACATTATTTGATAACTATTGTTTTAGTTGTATTTGCCATAAAAACAGAAGAGTGCCTAACTACTTTAGGAACCAACAGTCAGAATGAAAACATTCGACTCATCACTTGGATTATTTGAAAAATTTACTTTAGATTTAACGCTTCTATACATCCATTTAATCATGTTAAGAATGTTCCCTCTAATTTCAAGTTGGTTTAACTTGTACCATAAGTTATCTCTAACAACGTAATCGAATGCTTTAGTAAAATTGATAAATACACAATACAATTTTTTTCAATTATCAACCACAGACATATTAATATTTGTTATTAGGTCTGTGTATCAAGGTATGTGTATGTATGGTATGATCCTTAAAGGGTGAACCATCAGCATTTTGTATCTAGCTTTAAACAGAGGTTGGTGGATTGCTTTCTTCAAAAATGGAACACGGATCTACAAGAAAACAGAGCAATATTAAGTTTGTATAGACATGTTAAAGATAATTTTGGATATGAAAATTATCTGGATAGTTTATATACAAAAAGATTAAGAAGTGTTTTTACTAAATTAGGTTTATCTTCAGGTATTATTTTTCATAACTTTCTGCCAGAATTTAATTGCACTTTCTCTCCATATAATCATGATAACAGACAATGAAAATCAGCTACCTAATTTTTCATAAACTGCAGTATTTGGAGTTTGTTGTTTAACACCACTTATATATTTGCAAAATCTAATGTGTAGTTTATCAACCTCCTTAATTAACAGGACTTCTCGTTTTTCAAAAATTCAAAATTGTGTCAACTCGTTCAGCAATAAGATTAAAGGGATTGGAGGTGATCTGGCAGTCATAAATATTAAATGTTATGACTATTACATTACTAACACGTGTACATATAATTCAAATAAAGTTCATACTCATAAGAAGGATAACACATTGGGCACCAATGTTACATCCTTTAAGTTCAAACTAACAAATAAATATGAAACACATAATAAATAAATTACTGATAAAGTTATGATCAATAATCAAATAACGGGTACTGCATGCTGTGACTGGCATGCAGTGACACATTAACGATTAACAGAACACCACATGCCATACTTGACAACTAATTAACAACCCCAGTAGCTTGGTACTTCAGGTCGCAGATAATTACATAATTATAACCAACTGAATGTCTTATGGAACGATTATTGTTAATCCTTGATAAATAATACAAAATAGTTTATTAATTGAATATGTAATTTCAGTTAAAAGTGTGTGCCTTTTAACTTTAAATAATTAAAATCGGATGATCAAAGAAAACTTGTGTGTGAAAATAATAGCGACGATAATAGTCTAATTTTACATTTTGGATACACAAAACGTTATATTTTTTCCCGAAAATGAATACTAAGTATCATAATGGACACTTTTGAGTATTATCTTTATATAATAATATATCATTATGTGTCTGGGGGTGTCAAGGGGTGTCAGAGGGTGTCCGGGGGTGTCCATGGATGTCTGGGGGTGTTTAGACGGACCGCATACATGGCTAAGTATTATGGGTATTTAGTATTTATGTCGGTAGGAAAACTGTCGACTTTCGGACAACAAAAACGAACAAAACTTGTGATTAAATGCATTAAAAGTTTGAAATATGTATTTGTTCTGAAATTTATTCATTGTATTTATCAGTCGTGTCAACTCTGTATATAAAAGATGCACTCGGCGTCTCATTGTTTGTACTTTTTCTGGCGATTGATTGCTTTTTCAAGCGGTAAGTTGGAAAGTTGTCGGAAAATTCAGATTTTTTTCCCAATAATAAATCACCACATGTGTGCACTGATGGTTAAGATATTCTTGAAAAAGAATTCAGATAAAGCTTCTGTGTTTACTTTTTGAATGAATAAATGACAAAACGTTTACATTTTAGTCTTTTATTACTGCTGAAAAAATATCATATGATATATCGAATATCGATCATTTTGTATCGATACAAATATCGTATCGATCATTCTGACCGATACGCAGCCCTACAGTGGTTGAGTGGTTGTATCCGTCTGTTCATCCCCAGTAAGTGTATATTATGGATATAGGGTGGGGATTTCAATGGTTTCCAAGTTATGACCGAGGGGCTATGTCCCCAGGGGTGGGGAAAGAGCCCGGGGTCTATGCTGGTTGGGTGGTTATATCTCTCTGTTCATGCCCAGTAAGTGTATATATGGTTATAGGGTGAAGATTTCAACGGTTTACAAGTTATGACCCAGGGGCTATGTCACAAGGGGTGGGGAAGGAGTCCGGGATCGATGCTGATTGGGCGGTTGTATCCGTCTGTTCATGCCCAGTAATCGTATATATGATTATAGTGTGGGATCTCAATGGTTTCCAAGTTATGACCGAGGGGCTGTCCCCAGGGGTGGTGAAGGAGACCAGGGTCTATGCTGGCTGGGTGGTTATATCTGTCTGTTCATGCCCAGTAAGTGTATATATGGTTATAGGGTGGGGATCTCAATGGTTTCCAAGTTATGACCGTGGGGCTATGTCCCCAGGGGTTGGGAAGCAACCCGGTGTCTATGCTGGTTGGATAGTTGTATCTGTCTGTTCATGTCCAGTAAGTGTATATATGGTTATAGGGTGGGACTCTCAACAGTTACCAATTTATGACTCAGGGGGCCACCCACACCCTCATATTTCACCTCGTGACCCCCGGGGTGGGTCCAATTCTGAACCAAGGGTCACCATTTGAGCAAACTTGGTAGAGGACTACTAGACGATGCTATACTGAAAGGAAAAAGAAAGGCAATGTGCGTATTTGCGCTATATATTGTATGTTTAATATGCTACTGCTAATCGAATGGTACAGGGCGACATTAGGCCTGTCCTTTTAGAAAGAAGGTTTAAACAACACTGAACACACCAATGGTTACCCCTTTAAAGTTTCATTATCGTCAGAATGCGCATTTGGCTCAAGCAGGTGAGCAAACTAAGTGATTTTAAATGAAAGCTTATCAAATAGAATGTCAATGTCATCGTCCGTTTTCTCAAAAGCCGTTGATAAATGCAAGTTTTACAGGTATGAAGTTTACCTGTACACAGAAAAAGCTGGTGCGCGATCGATCTTCGGAAAATGACGTCATATGGGGATGACCAATCACATTTTCCGTACAAAATACCTAATTTACATAATCAATTATGGCGCGTATCTATATGTAAACAAACTGTTACTCTTGTTGGATGTTCATTTTTCTTATATAGCCTAAGTGTTTTAAACCCTGGAATATTATTGATGTGTTCGTGTCTTCATCATGGTGAAAAGGTGCTCATTAAGCTTTTGTAGAAAAAGTAAACAGGAAGGCAGTGTAAGTCTACTCATATTTCCGTGTGGCCGTCATCGAACTAAATGGATTGAACTTGTTAAAAAACAGTGTGAAATGGAATTTTTCAGAGCACTCTCGCGTATGTTCGGACCATTTTACTGAGAAAGATTTTGATGACTTATGTAACGAAAAAGAGATTACCCGTATTTACTCTATCAGTTCGGACGGGATAAAATAAAAATAAAAATTGTGTCAGGAAATATAACTTTCTAAAAATTGTCCGAATATTTTGAGAGGGAACGGTAAATTAACATTCTGCGGTAAGTATTTTTAATTGTGATGTTCGGGGCAATCTCACCTTCGTTGTTTACGGAATTACGAAAATCCATCCATTAATTATCACTTATTGGTAATTATTCGGCTATTCTATAAACTGTCTAAAATTATCATTGAAGTATATTCTGCTGCCTCTGTTGGTAATTATCTGGGCTGCATATAAAGCCCTGTAATCAGCAGATCGTAATTTTAACCTGTCATTTTCGGCGAATAGTTCATCTTTTCCCGATGTCCGAATTTATAAAACCATCAAAACTATTGAAATAAGATTGATTTCTTAATATGTCCGAACACTAGTTTTATTATTTCCTTCAATTTATTAGGTGTCCGGAATTAATGAGTGTCCGGACTCATTGAGGAAATATGGTAGGTATCGAAAACTTAAAACCAATGCTGAAACCTGACACAATTCCCCGATTCTCCGATTTGCAGACCCACAGACGGAGACGCAGTCACAGGATGAAGACATTGAAGAATCCAATACCATGAGTTTATTTGTATTATTCGTTTATTGTTTTCAATTATACTTTATACGCTCAAAATCAAAGTGGATGGGGTAAACAATTTTCCACTTCGCTCGCATTGTTTACTTCGTTTGTGTCCGCCATTTTGGTTTCTAATGAACCATGGTTAATACGTGACGTCAACAGGGGATTTCCATTCGGCTGTTTCCGTGAAACCTCAGTTACGTTTCCGTGACAGGTGTGTATTAGGGACAAATGTGCCGTATGGATTCGTGATTTACCGATGAACGAATAGGTTTACGATGTTGACCGAAGTATTTTTAGAAACTGCTAATCATTATCTTTGTAATACAAAGGGAAGTTATTTCAATTTTGAGGACCCTTTAAATGTTGCAATCACTTAACATTAAATACAGTACTGAACTGGCTCAATTTTTCAAAGAGGAACTTCAGCATTTATGAATTTCTTGTTACGTGTACTGTGATTAAAAAGTCTACAACATCACAGTTGTGTCCTTTCTCTAACTAACTGCACTTTTTTTTTACAAAACATCTTGGGATTTCCTTGGAATATATATGGAATTAAGTGTGCAATGTATGCAATATATAGCAGAAATACGCACCCAGCGTTTCTTTTTCCTTTCAGTATATATATCTATATCTAAGCTGCAGCCCTTTTTGTTTCAGAGAAGAAGATTTTGAAGTGTTTTTCCTATATACTTCTATGTAAAAATTACATTTTTTACCAATTCAGGGGACATAATTTTGTCAAAATGAATGGAAGAGTTATGGGGATTGTTGGATGAGGTACAGAATTTGATGTGAAACATTAGTTTAAAATTTTATTGCAATAACTTTAGTAGTTTTGAAGTTATAAATCTATTGCAAAAAAACTTTAAGGTAAAGACAAGACAAAGGGCCATAAATTTGTCAAAATGAAAGGAAGAGTTATGGGGATTGTTAGTTAAGGAGCATAATTTGATGGGGAAACATTAGTATAAAGTTTAATGCAATAGCTTGAGTAGTTTTAAAGTTATAAATCTATTGCACAAAAACTTTTAGGTAAAGACATGACAATCAAAGGGCCATAACTTTGTCAAAATGCAAGGAAGAGTTATGGGGATTGTTGGGTAATGTGCAGAATTTGATTGGAAACATTAGTTTAAAGTTTTAATGCAATAGCTTCAGTAGTATTGAAGTTATAAATCTATTGCACAACAAGAGGCCCAATAGGGCCTGTGGACGCTCTACTGGCTCTAGATAAAGTTTATGTATAAGGGGCCATAACTCTTTCAAATATCGTTCAACCAGAACATGGTGATGATATACGCAACTAGGCTTGGTACTGATTGTCCCTGACAAGTTTCGTTGAAATCCAGCCAGAGGTTCAGGAGAACTAGTCTGTACGGAGTTTGTGTATTAAAACCTTTAAGGGGTCATAACCTCTGCCAAAATTCATTCAACCACAACACGGCAATGACAGGTACAACTAGGCTTGGTACTGATCATCCCCATCAAGATTCGTTGAAATCCAGCAAGGAATTCAGAAGAGACTAATCTGGACAACGTTTGGCTATTAAAACCTTTAAAGGGCCATAACTCTGCCAAAAATAATTCAACACAAATATGGCGATGATATGCACAACTAGGCTTGATACTGATCATCCTTGTCAAGTTTCGTTAAAATCCAGTCAGAGGTTCAGGAGAACTAGCCCGGAAAATGTTTGTGTATCAAAAAAATTTAAAGGGCCATAACTCCACCAAAAATCTGTTAACCAGAATGCCACGATGATATGCACAACTACGCTTGCTGCTGATCATCCCTGTAAAGTTTCGTTGAAATGTGGGGAGGCGTTCAGGAGAACTAGTCCAGACAAAGTTTGTGTATTAAAACCTTTAAAGGGCCATAACTCTGCCAAAAATCATTCAACTGAAACACGGCAATGATCTGCACAACTAGACCTGATACTGATCATCCTTATCAAGTTTCGTTCAAATCCAGCCAGGGGTTCAGGAGAACTAGTCCAGACAAAGTTTGTGTATTAAAACCTTTAAAGGGACTCCACCAAAATCATTCAACTGGAACACAGTGACGATATGTACAACTAGGCTTGGTACTGATCATCCTTGAAAAGTTTCACTGAAATCTGGCCAAATGAAGGCCCTTTCTTCTTAATCAGGCCAAAATATAGCATATTTCAGAAAATCAAGGGCCATAACTCCGGTGTAAATGGTCCAATCTGGCTGTTTTGAAACTTGTTGGAGCTTTCATTGATAGTAACAATCTGGTAAAGTTCGGATGAAAAATGAAGGCCCTATCATAGTATTAACGAGGCAAAATATAGCATATTTAACTAAATCAAGGGCCATAACTCCGCTGTTTCTCGTCCGATATGGCTGGTTTTCAAACTTGTCAGAGCTTTCATTGATATTAACAATCGTGGTAAAGTTGGTAAAGATAGAATGAAAAACGAAGCCAAGTCTAACGGCAATATAGCAATATAGCGTTTTTCAACTAAATCAAGGCCATAACTCCACTTTGCGGTCCGATCTGGCTGGTTTTCGAACTTGTCCGAAGCTTTCATTATATTAACAATGCTGGTAATGTTGGTAAAGATCGGATGAAAAAGAAGGCCCTATCGTCTTAACGAGGCAAAATATAGCAATACAGCATTTTTAACTAAATCAAGGCCATAACTCTGTTGTAACTTGTCCGATCTGGCTGGTTTTCGAACTCATCCGAGCTTTCATTGGTATTAACAACCTGTTAAAGTTTGGTAAAGATCGGATGAAAAATGAAGGGCCCTATCGTCTTAACGAGACAAAAGTTAACGACGGACGGACGGACGACGGACGGACGGACGACGGACAACTCGGCATCCCATAAGCTCTGCTGGCCTTCGGCCAGTAGAGCTAAAAAGAAAGTCATAAAATCTGCTAAAGTTTGGCAAAGATCAAATGCAAAATGAAGGCCCTATCGTATGACGAGGCAAATTATAGCATTTTTAACAAAATCAAAGGCAATAACTCCGCTGTTACTGGTTCGATCTGGCTGGTTTTCGAACTTGACCAAGCTTTCATAGACATTAACAATCTGATAAAGTTTGGTAAAGATCGGATGAAAAATGAAGGCCCTATCGTCTTAACGAGGCAAAATACACAATTTGAACTAAATCAAGGGCCATAACTCCTCTGTTACTGGTCCGATATGAATGGTTTTCGAACTTGTCCGAGCTTTCAATGATATTAACAATCTGATAAAATTTGGTAAAGATCGGATGAACAATGAAGCCCCTATCGTCTTAACGAGGCAAAATATAGCATTTTTAATTAAATCAAGGGCCATAACTCCGCTGCTACTGGTCCGATATGGCTGTTTTCAAACTTATTCGAGCTTTCAACAACATTAACAATCTGATAAAGATCGGATGAACAATGAAGTCTCTATCGTCTTAACGATGCAAAATATAGCATTTTTAACTAAATCAAGGGCCATAACTCCACTGTTACTAGTCTGATATGGCTGGTTTTCGAACTTGTCCGAGCTTTCATTGATATTAACAATGTGGTAAAGTTTGGTAAAGATAGGATGAAAAATTAAGGCCCTATAGTCTTAACGAGGCAAAATATAACAATATAGCATTTTTAACTAAATCAAGGACCATAACTCTGCTGTTACTGGTCCGATCTGGCTGGTTTTCGAACTTGTCTAAGCTTTAATTGATATTAACAATGTGGTAACGGTTGGTAAAGATAGGATGAAAAATGAAGGCCCTATCGTCTTAACGAGGCAAAATATAGCGTTTTTAACTAAATCAAGGGCCATAACTCCGCTGTTACTTGTCCGATTCTGGCTGGTTTTCGAACTTGTCCGAGCTTTCATTGACATTAACAACCTGTTAAAGTTTGGTAAAGATCGGATGAAAAATGAAGGCCCTATCGACTTAACGAGACAAAAGTTAACGCCGACGACGGACGGACGACGGACAACTCGGCATCCCATAAGCTCTGCTGGCCGAAGTAGAACAAAAAAAATAAAAAATTATTAAAAAAAAAAAAAAAAAAAAAAAAAAAATATATATATAAAAAAAAAATAAAAAATAAAATAAAAATAAATAAATAAAATAAATAATAATATAAAAAAGAAAGTCATAAAATCTGGTAAAGTTTGGCAAAGATCAGA